>BPLR01003525.1:0-132817 GCA_021605095.1 Caerostris extrusa
CACTATTACGTGATTAAAAGTCGCATAATTTTCAACACATTCTATTATTTCAAAAAACAACCTTTTTTTTTTTTAATGGAAAACAAAAATCAGAAGAAGAAAGAAAGAAAGAAAAGATGTCGCATGTAGGAAGGACTTGGTCTCCCAAAAAAGGCATAGCAAGCTACGAATGAACTGATAGAGCACCTGTTCGAATGCATTCAGCACGATTCAATAGGATAAAGAACCGGTTTCATTCGGAATCTGCACGTCGTTCTTCTTTGAAAGCGGTGGCGGGGAACTCATTTTCGTAATTGAGGAGGAATGTAGTACACGCTTCTAGTTTACAAGGAGGAGAAAGGATTTTTAAAATATTTAAAATGCCATTATGATTTTCAGTTTGGAGTTATTTATAGCAAGAACTTAACGGAGCAGTTTTTTTTATACTGCAAGTTTTAGGATAAGCCATAATTATCTACAAAATATAACAAAATGAATTAAGATTTAAATGTTTTTCTAAGTCAAACTTTTATAGTAACTTCATGATGTATTCAAATAAATTAAAAGAAATTGAAGTTTTTTTCTCTTTTTAAATTCTAATAATAAAATCTAAATAAATGGAATGGACTTATTCAATAAAAAGAGATTCTATAAAAAACTTATTCAAATGGAACTCTAATCAAAGTAAAATTTTTTAATTGTCAAATTTTTCACAAAGAATTTTTACAAAAATATCTTAATTTGAAAGATTTTATTGTAATTTTTAATTAATATATAATGGCGAGCCATAATTGGACAATTTTTGGAAATTTTTATTTTTTTGTGCTATAAGAAGATATATTTATTTTAGGTAAAATGCTCTTATGGGGCTTAATGGCCGAGTGACTAGCGCTCTGGTGCTTGGTGCCACAGGTTTCGGATTCAGTCCCGATGGTGCCATGGAAGTTTGCAGTGATTCGGAATCACTTTAAACCGTAGGTGCCCCGGTCTAATATGAGCCCAGTAGAGTGTTGGGCTGACAATCCTACCCCTTAAAAAGATAAGCATCTCATGTTTCGGAATTTGCCAGCAGGCAGAAGGCCTGGCCCATCATGGGGCTGTTGCGATAATGCCGATGATAATGATAAATACTCATATATTTAGCTAGAAATATGACAAAAAAAATATGCAAAATTGAAAGAAACAGAATATGAATACGTTTTTATCCGTCAAATATCGGTGGGCCTCGCGTCCATTTATGCCCCGAACAGCCCATCAATGAATAAAACTTTACACACTGCTATCCGGGGGACTTTTACGGTTAACTGTCCCTCATTTGATTATCGTATGGATGAAAGTATTGAAAACTACTTTAGGTCGCCTTACTATCAATCAGAGTCGTTTTACACGCATTGTCGCTGTCGATTTCTCCTTGTTTCTGAAAGCAGTGCCCGTAACAACGCCGCCAGCAGATTGTAATTTGAACCTTCCTGCACGCCAACTGAGCAGATTGCTATTGGGCACGAGTCGAACAATCAAATTAAGAAAAAAAAAGAAGTTACATTATTAATATTAACATCAGATTGAAACAATGCCATGGCAAAATGATATTCTATTAAACTGATTTGATATCACAGTACAGTAATTATTTAATAGGATATAGTTGACTGGCCTTTATTTATGATGACATCTTTCCAGAAACGCCTTAATAAGTTGATACGTAATTAGCAGGTTTTTTGTTTGCTATTATCGTCATAGTATTTTCTTTTACTTGATGAAGACTCTTTTTTTCTGCAAGGGTACTAGAAGTGTTTTCAAAATCCGCCTCAAATCATGTTCAAAACAAAAACTCTTGACAAATTAATTATTTAATTCTTTCCATTTTGAAAAAGTTTTATTTTACTTATTTTTATTATCTGACAAGCACTTGTATGTCGACATATAAAAATTAAAATTTTATTGAAGGTAAGAGATTTGGTACCAGGGAAGAATGAATGTATTTTCTTGTATTTAGTTGGACATGCAACAGACATTTACATGAAACAGACCGAAATCATCTGTCGGCATTAATGCCCACCATAAAATGTTATATTTTTATTATCAACACAGCATATATTCTTTCATTCAAATAATCTATAATCAATAATATAATCAATAAACAGGTTTATATTAAATATGTAATTTGTAAGCAGATTCAATCAGCTGGCGGCATTGTTATAAACATTGTTTCAAAAACGAGGAGTCTCAATGGCGTTTGGGATGTTCAGCATCTTTCCTCATTAATCGGACTACCCCGGTGGGAGTTTCCGGTTTTTCTTCTATACGATATGCAAAATCGGGATAGTACCTCCTAAAACTCCTTCCGGAAGGCACTTCCCTCCTACTTCAGTGACACGGAACCAAGTCAGACTTCTACCTATGGCTGCTCCATCACAACAGAAGCTGCCCTTTACCTTTATCCAGAAATAGACTACACATGGGGTGATCGTCCGCACTGTAGGACACTACTACTACTACTACATCATCACATCACTGTGCCTAGAGCTGAGTTGAACCTTTACAGTTTGGAAATGATGTGTCTTCTATTGGTTTTGGGTAGGTGATCTCGAATTACAAGGTGGAGGAAGGCCATGAGGAGAATGGGAATCCATCCTGCTGTTTGGGTGTTTGTTGGTGAAACTGTACTGTTACCAGGGATCAATACTGACATATAGTAGCAACTATATCTATTGGTCATACTGTGTCCTATTGGTCAACTATGTCAGTATTAGTCATACTATCTCATATTGGTCAACTATGCCAGTATTGGTCATTCTACTATCATATTGACCAACTATGTCAGTGTTGGTCATACTATGTCATATTGGTCAACTATGTCAGTATTGGTCCATACTATGTCGTATTGGCCAAATATGTCAGCATTGGTTAACTATGTCAATATTAGTCGTATTATGGTCAACAATGTCAGTATTGGTCATATTATGGTCAACTACGTCAGTATTGATCATATTGTGGTCAACTATGTCAGTATTGTTATGACTACTTCAACAGAAGTAGTCAACAAGCTTAACAAATGTATAAGTTAACACGTAGAAAAATACAAAAGCTCCAAATTTAAAAAAAAAAAAAAAAAAAAAAAACCCAGAGACATTTTTAAAAATGTTTGTCAAACACAATGTGTTTTTTAATTCGATTAAAAATAAATTTCAGAAGGTATACACTTAACTTTTTTACGTAGGAATAGAATTCAAGTAAGTAAAACAAATTATCAGACGGCACACTTAATGATAAAGAAAAACCCTTCAAAGACCTCATGCGAATTTCAATGCCTTTTCGTACACGAAACGAAGAATGTTTGAATAATAATGGAGTGGAGGCGCAATGCATTCACCCCAAAGTATACCGAGAGCGGGAGAGGGTGAGCGAGTGTACGTTTGTTGCACAGTGGAGCATGAAATGCTCAGGAGTTGTCGTCTGCTTGGTCAATCATGCCGCATCCCCTAAATCACGTGTCGAAAGATTTGCCTCCACTTTTGGGAAGTGAAATGTTTCCACGAGAAATCACTGCGGTAATCAGACAACACATTAAGAAAAATTGCAGATAGTTACACTCCTGTCCAAAATTATCTCGACATGCATAAATTCACGGATTTCTCAGAAACTGTGATGAATTTGTCTGGAATGAAGCATAATGCATAAATACAAGGGAAAAATTTAAGAGCACTGCATATGGTATATAGTTGTAGCATGAAACGATAAAAATGGTAATAAAATGTGACGAAGAGAGTTTAGAAAGAAAAGGGAATAACTCAGAAAAAAAATGATGCCTTGAGAATTTAATATGGAATGTGATCTACCCTGACTTGTACACACATACCACGTGTTTTCATGCTTACAGTAATGTTGTTAACCACAGTTTGTGGAATTCAAATCCACTCTTCCAGCAATGCCATCTTCAGATCATTTACATCTCTAGATTGGTTTGTCGCTCTACTGCCATCTAGTGCACACGAGGGCTAAACAGACCGTGACCTGCTGCTTAAAGTGGATTCCGAACCACTTGCATACATCCATGCCACCGCCAGGATTCGAACCTGGAGCCTGTGGTACCAAAGGTCAGAGCGCTAGCCAATTGGCCAACAGGCCGCTTGTATTTTTGGAATTTTAATGCTTTAGTTCGTGCCACACAACGTCACGGGTAGTTTTATAGAAATCGTTTGGAACAGATTCAGAATTGCGCTGTTGCCGTGGAAACGGGCTGTTGGTTGCTGTGGAGACGGGCTGTTGCCATGAAGACCAGCTGTTGCTATGGAAACGATTTGTTTTATTCTAAAAAGAACATTTGTCTTCCTGTTTAGCGTTTGTCTTTGAATTGTTACCATCTACGCTGTATATCTTTGTACATATTGCTTGTAAATAAATGAAGATTCCATAAATATTTGAATGGATTGATTAATAATTTTCGGACTATCAGAAAGCTGCTTCTAACTAGAAAAATAGAACCACAAAACGAAAGAAACAAGATAGTCGTAGTGACATACATCTCTAGAAGGAGGATGTCTAAATGTTGTCTCAATGTGGAATTGCTCTTCCAAGGTAGTCCCATAAGTTCGCTACCGGGTTGAAATCAGGAGACTTTGCCGGCTACGGTATTTTCTGAGCGCCTTCACTTTCAAGGAATTCGTCGAAGAGGTTTGCTCGATGTGGACGATCACCATCGCCCACAAATAAAAAGCCAGATTCATATAAACCTCTGAAAAGTCTTATATAAGGCTCCAAGACTTCATTCCGATATCTCTGGGCGGTCACAAATCCGCTGTTGAAAACATGTAGGATCGTCCGTCAGTCGTTCACTATTCCTCCCCATGTCATCACACCTCCACTACCGAAACGGTCACGTTCCATTATGTTGGAGAGATAATTTCGTGTTCTGACTCCCCCAGATGTAAAACACATTTAGAATCGCCTGTAAAACTAAACCTTGACTCATCAGTAAAAAAGTGACTTCAGTGATTAAACCTTGACTCTGCTCTGAAGTCTAATTGGCGAGCGTAACTGGAAGTCTAATTGGCGAGCAGTACACTTCCAGTTTCGACGGACAGTTATTGCCATATATCAATCTTCAGAAGCAATTGCCATTCCGTTTATGACGTTGTCCACGCCTTCTTACAACAGTTCCATCATTTTGAAATTGTTTGTGGAATACAATTTCAAAATGTGGAACTGTATGTAATGATACGTAAAGACTGTATGCCTTGGAATATTCAGACATCTGGCTACTTCCGTGATTGGCTGTCTTGCCTCTGAACTTGCCTGTGAGTCGACACTTCACAGATTCTTCCAAATGATACTTCGAAGCCATAACAAATAAATCAATTTGTTATGGCTTCGACACCTTTACCTTACACGCTCATAATAATCTGAACTATGTTACTTTTTTGGGGGCCTGAATGGCAGCGTGGTTAGAGCTCTGGCGCTCGGTACCACAGATTTTCGGGTTCGTGTCCCGGCGGTGCCATGGATGTTTGTATAGTGGTCGGAATCCACTTTAAGCCGTAGGTCCCGGTTCCATATGACTGTTGAGCGTTGGGCGTAGAGCTGACAACCCTACCCCGCCAAAAAAAAAAACATCTCTTGTCTATAAATCTACCAGTAGGTAGACGGTCTTGGCCCACACTGGGTTGTTGCGCCAATGATGATGATGATGATGATGATGATGATGATGTTATTTTTACTCGCTAGATAACTGAATCTAAGAAATCGAACGATGTATTCCAATAACACGGAGGAACTAAAAATCCTTCCGCTCAGAGGGGGATAACAAAAAAGAACTAATACATATTCATATATATTAGTTCCATTCTTTATCGACCGGAAAATAAAGAGGAAAATGATATCTTTGGGAGATCAATTCCCGCCCCACCCCCCACCAAATTTGTATGCAGTGTGAGAGGAAATCAGAATACTTCTACCAAATAATTCCTTCTCATACATCCATGACAATCATCATCGAGTGTCAACGGTTCTGAAAGTAGTGGCTGCAAAGCCTGCCCTTCAATAAACAAAAATTTCAGAAGGAATGATGCCTTTAACTATTACACATAAGATTAAAATCATCTGGCATATAAAAGGTTTGAACTAGTTTCTGGTTCATCCCAGTTCCGGTACATATCTAATTTTTAAAAAGCCATCAGAGTTTTACTTGGATGAATAACAATGTGGAATAAACTTTACTTGTTGCTTTTCGGTCGTTTGTTATCGCTGAAAAATATTCCATCGACATGCGATCAATGAAAAACATTTCGTTTTGTGTTTGCTTTATTGTGAAAAAACTAAATAAGTACTAATTTTGTGCAAAACTTATATATTTCTAAATAATTTTTTCATATTTTATCCTGTTATGTATTTTTATATCTTTAATAATTTAACATTTTTTACTCAATCATCATAGAAAATTAATTATCTTACGAGAAGATGCAAAAAAATACTTTTATCGTATTGAAAGTTGATAGCACAGTTAACTCAAAGTATAATCGCTTTTGTTGTTGTGTCTAGTTCTCTGTCGCATGCAGTGCAGAACTGACACCCCACGAGTATTATTCATGAAAGGAGGGAAAAGGAAGTTTCTATTGTGATGGAGTACCCGTAGGTGGAAGTGTGACTTGGTTCCTTGCCAATGAAGAAAGGGGACAGTGCTTTCAGGGGAACTACCCCGCATGTGCGTCGTATGGGAGAAAACCCGGAAACACCCACCAGATAGTCCGACTGACGAGGCAAGATGCTCAACATCACAAACGCCATCCTCGTGTTTCAAAACAGTGTCTACAACAAGACAGCCAGCGTGTTGAACCTCCGCCCTAACGCTCTCCAGCGGCGCACGTAGCCACTGAACCACGAGTAGGGCAGCATCACTTTTTTCTAATTTATTACAACTACTATTACAAATCACAAAAATAGCCTTGAGTGGTATGGTGGATACGTTTTCTCCAAAACCCTGGACAGAGGTATTAGAAATCCATGTGCCTGGAAGTACTCCTGCTTTACCCGAAAGAGGAAAATGAGAACCCACCAGATGCTGGTGCTGAGGGTGTAGTTCAAAACTGCAGATATAAATGCATGATGAAATATTGGTACAATATAACAGCTTCCACTCTCTGTATGCTGTCAGTCTTGGTTCCATGTAGCTAAAGGAGGGAACTGTCTTCCGGGAGGACTTTTAGGGGGAACTTCGCCGCATCTTGACTATCGTATGTGAGAAAACCCGAAACACTCCCACCAGGTCGTCATAACAAACCAAATGGCTGAACTTTTAAACGTCTCCTCGTAATTTGAAACAGTGTCTACAACAAAAGCCGCCAGCAGATTGAACCTCAGCCTTAATGCTCACCAGCAGCGCACGTTGCCACTGAGTCACAGGCTTCACAATGGCTAGTGCGCATGATCACTGAATCATGAACAAAGCTTGGTATAATAAACTTACATTATACATGTGAAGTTAAAAAAATGCCGAAAAGGTGTTGCGGTAATAAATTCCATTGCAATTTCACCATGCCCATTTCCAAAACAAGCTCTTTTCTCTATTTCTTATTTTTTTTTCCTTCTTCAACAAGACTTTTCTTCAAAAGACTCCATCAACCCTGTCTACATAAAAAAGCGCAAGACACACACACCACCTAAAAGAACAAACAAGACATCTATCCGAGAACGCACGTGGACACTCGGACACGGTGCACTATCTCGGAAGAATGTCACTCAGTGTACCGGAAAGCACGACAAAGATGGGCATCAATGGGACCTCTAACGGAGCGAATTGTCGACGAGATAGTCTATTTGGCCGAGACAATGCCAGAACAGTAATTGTTGGAAAACGAGAAATTTCGCGAGACGGTAGTTTCCTTGTCATGTAAAACTGGAGTAAGGAATCGGGTCAGGTGATTTTTCCGTCTAACTGAAATGGCGACTATTATGTAATTATTATGTAAACTATTATATAAAAAGCTTTGTAATGCTAACTATTAAGTAATGTAAGGTATGCGTATAGAATTTTTTAACTATTATTATTTAAATTTATTTGCAGAGATGTCATTTTTTTTAAAAACAGTTTTGATATGCTGAACTTTCTTTTTTATTCATTTTAAATGCACTGTAAATTTTTGAATATTTTATTGGTTACTACTATGTCAATGAAGCGTAACTATCTCCACTTCAATAAAATTTGTTTTCTATCAGCCTATTTACACTATTTTTGAAATATTTTTAATATATTAAATAATCAATATTTTGTTTCTGTTTCCTTTTTAAAATATTTTAATATCCCCAATAAATAATTTACTATATTTTGTTTCTATTTCATTATTAAAATTTTTTAATATCCCAATAAAGAATTTACTATATTTTATTTCTATTTCATTTTTAAAATATTTCAATATCCCCAATAAAGAATTTTCTATATTTTGTTCTATTTCATTTTTAAATTTTTTTAATATCCCTAATAAAGAATATTCTATATTTTGTTTTCTATTTCATTTTTAAAATTTTTAAACATCCCCAATAAAAGATTTCTATATTTTGCTTCTATTTCATTCTTAGAATTTTTAACATCCCCAATAAAGAATTTTCTATATTTTGCTTCTATTTTATTCTTAGAATTTTTAAACATCCCCAATAAAGAATTTTCTATATTTTGCTTCTATTTTTCTTAGAATTTTTAACACAAATTTTTATATTTTGGCTCTATTTCTTTTTACAAATTTTTTTTTAAATTCCTATGAAGATTTTCAATATTATGTTTCTATTTAATTTTTACAATTTTTTAATACCCCTATGAAGAATTTTTTATATTTTATTTCTATTTCATTTTTAAAATCTGTTAATATCCCAAGAATTTCAATATTTTGTTTCTATTTCATTTTTAAAATTTTTTTTTTTTATATCCTCAATAAAGAATTTTCTATTGTTATCACTAAATAAACAAAATACTTAAGATCCATAGATTAGATGTTGGAAGTTTAAGGCCGACCCCAATCTTGACATTCCAAAATGCTTGCAAATATTTTGATTCGAATCAATATTTTGATTCCAATCTTCAAAAAGTTTCCAATCTAACGTGGAGATATCGTGCTTCAAGAGTTTTCGAATCAATCAGGAAGGCGCACGTCCACAAACATTTCCACTCTTGATTAGATTCTTGGCTGTAACCGTGACGACCAGAAAAAGAAAACCCTTTGTCCACATGTTTTGTCAGCTGTTCCCTTTCCCTGCGAGTGTTTGAGCAGCTGGGTTTACTTCATCAAAAATAACTACCTGCCTAGAATTTTGCGATCATTTTAGGAATGACGTTTGTTTGATTAGAGGAGTTATTTGAATTCTGCTTAAATATGTTTCCGCATATCCATCGGAGACAGATGAAAAGAATTCTCATGATGATTTGGATAGAATGAATCTCAGATAAATTAAAATTTATTTTTATCTTATATTTTACGTTCATTTTATACCATTTAATGAACGAAAGCATGTGTCACCATTTTTTATTCCTAAATCGAACAAGCAATTATGTTAGTCCAAATTAAAATTCAAAACAACACAAGATTAAAAAAAAAACTTTTGTGCAATAAGTAAACTTTTTCAAGTACACACTATGTAGAATCATTTAAAATTCGTTCTAGAATTTACCAATGAAGGCACAAAAAACATTGTCAGATTCGCCTTTTATTCTTAAATCAAACACACAATTATATTAGTCCAAATTAAATTCAAAACAACCCAGGATTAAAAACACTTCAGTGCAATAACTAATCTTTTTTACGTACGCCCATATAGAATCATTTAAAAAATTTGTTCTAGTATCAATATTAAAAAACTTCACTATTAAATCCACAGAACTTTGTCAGATTCGCTATTTTGTATTTCTAAATCAAACAAATAATTATATTAGTCCAAATTGAATTCAAGCAGCCCAAAACTTAAAAAAAAAACTTTTCTACAATAAGTATTCTTTTTATGCACACACTACATAAAATCATGTAAAGAATCATTATTAAAAACTTTCACCATTGAACGCACAAAACATTGTCATAGTCGCCATTTTTATTCCTAAATCAAACAAAACAATTATATTGGTCCAAATTAAATTCAAAAACAGCCCAGAACTTTAAAAATAACCTCACTGCAATACATTTACATGCTTTGATATTGCCATGCCTCAAATGAAATTCATCACTAGTCCATAGTATTCAATAACAAAGCGAGTCGCCGATCCATAGCTAGTGGCTTAGCGGATAGCACAGCTACTAACAATCGAATAATAAGTAAGATCTGATTCAGCGGATTGTGTCGTTGGATATACAACATTTTATGATCCCTTGAGCTATTTTCTTACTACATTTTCTATGGCCATTCAAGCCCATGTAGCGCGTGTCGCGTGATGGATTATTTGTCATTAAAATAATGTATTTAGCGAGCACCATTGTTTGTGGATGTTTTTATTGTTGGTCACTGCATCCAAGGCCATATAAATTTGTATTCGTAATGAAGATTTGAGATCAAAGTATTGATTACGATGCATTGTTTTGGAATACAGATTGGCTGCATGTGTTGATTTGTCATTGGAAATATGTCAACTGTTTACATGAGGTAATCATGGAACACTTAAAAACTAAGGTTTTAGTTTTGATAATTTACGTAAGGTGTCTCTAAATTAAGACTTGGGTATCATGAATACAGCCATACACACTGACTTATTTTTAATAAAACAAAATAATAATGAAATGTTTTTATTACTAAAAGAAAACACAATTGCATTTATACATGAGTTCATAATTCCAAAATGGAATTTAACATTTCATTAATAATTAATGCGATTTCAGAAGCTGTATTTTTCTACTCACAATTATTTGCATTTTTATATATATGTATATATATAATTACAACTGAAAAATTAAACTAAGCCAAACTAAGGCTAAATGAAAACTAACTAAATGAAAGAAATTATCAAAGGAACTTAATAGTAAATGAAAAAAAAAAAAACCCTTCGATTAGAAATAATTTTTGCTTTTAAGTTTAAATTATTTTACACTGATATTTATTAATTTTAAATTAAAAGTTAGATTTCAAACAGCCTAATAATATTTTGTTTTGTTCTCATATCATAATTATTATTTGCTTTATTCACACATCATTCGTGTTATTTGCTTTATTCTCATATCATTCTTATTATTTATTTTATTCTCAAATTATTCTTATTATTTGCTTTATTCTCATATCATTCTTATTGATTTATTCTCATATCATTGTTATTAATTGATTTATTCTCATATCAC
Organism: Caerostris extrusa; assembly: GCA_021605095.1. Lineage (NCBI taxonomy): Eukaryota > Metazoa > Arthropoda > Arachnida > Araneae > Araneidae > Caerostris > Caerostris extrusa. The sequence goes on from BPLR01003525.1 coordinate 11,277, forward strand.
TGTTATAAATTGATTTATTATCATATTCTTGTTATTAATTGATTTATTATCATATTCTTGTTATTTGATTTGTTTGCATTATTCTTATATCATTCTTATTAATTAATTTATTCTCATATCATGCTGATTATTTGCTTTATTGTCATATCATTCTTACTAATTGATTTATTCTTATATCATTCTTATTGATTTATTCTCATATCATTTTTATTATTTGCTTTATTTTCATGTTATTCTGATTATTTGCTTTATTCTTATATCATTCTTATTATTATTTGCTTTATTCTCATATCATTCTTATTAATTGTTTTATTCTCATATCATTCTTATTAATTGATTTATTCTCATATCATTCTTATTAATTGATTTATTCTTATATCATTCTTATTATTTTCTTTATCATCAGATCATTCTTATTATATGTTTTATTCTCATCATCTCTTATTTTAACATTTACCTAGTTCTTTTATATAAATGCTACCAACATTAAAAAAATGCCTCTCAGTTTCGATTCAGGTAAACTTGGCGTTATGTGTTCATTGAAAACTTTAAATTTTAAAATAAAACTTTTTCCTCCCAGTCTATGGCCCGACTTCGAAGAATAGGCCATAAACCAAAAAGGTTACCCCTGTTTTAGACTTAAAATTTACTATGCTAATAGTTCTCAAAAGGTTTACCTTTGTAAAACATTATTCTAACTCTTTGACATCATTATGTCATAAAAACTTTGAGTTATTATTCAGTTAGCACTAGCGGGTATAATCCGGCGTTGGCCGGTTACAGAAAATAAAGCATTTTTAGTTTTGATGAATTTTATTAAGAAAAATTCCTGTGCTGTATTAAAGATTTGTGACTTAAGTTCACAAGGCAGTCTATCTTATCCAAGAATTTCCAATAATTTTTTTTACCTTTAATCAGTAAGCATTTATTTTTAAGAATTATAATAGCGTTAGTTTGAAAACAAAATTGAAAACTGATATGCTGTAAATTTATCTTACTTTTTATAATAATTTAATTATAATCATTACTCAGCATACCTTTTAAAGCGGGTGATCTCTGATAGTGTGAAAACTTTATGACTTTAAAAAAGCATTAATTTAATTAAACAAATAATGAACAAAATTTTTGTTTGTTTCTTTTCCGCTTGGTAGACAGCAAACATCTGGACTAAGTCCAAGAACCCGTGTGGCCTCATAGAAGGAGAGAGCTTCTGTTGTGATGCAGCACCTGTGGGCAGAAGTCTGGCATAGCTCTCGTGAAGCTGAAGAAAATACCTTCCGGGAGGACTTTTAGGGGGAACACATCTTACTTGCGTATCGTATGGGAGAAAACCCGAAAAATCCCAACAGGCAGTCCGACTCACGAGGCAAGATGCTGAACATCATAAACGACATCGAGCCTCCACGTTTTTTGAAGTAGTGTCTACAACAAAGCCGCTAGTGGATTGAACCTCCACCCTAATGCTCACCAACTGCGCGCGTTGCCACTAAGCCACGAGTTAGACCAATTTTCTCTTAAATTTTGAAACGATATAATAAATTCAGGGGAAAATGAACTACTATGTGTTATAATTTTTTAGGTTATGCCGGAACATGTACACACACACACACATTTATATATACATTTTTATACATGCACATTTATGTATATATATATATATAGATAGATAGGTAGATAGATAGATAGATAGATAGATTGACAGATATATAGAATTATGAATAGTATATATATATATGCTCTGGCGCTCGCTACCACAGGTTTCGGGTTCTAGTCCCGGTGGTTCCGTGGATGTTTGTAGTGGTTCGGAATCCACTTTAAACCGTAGGTCCTGGTCTAATATGATCGTAGAGCGTTGCGGGGGCATTGTTACTCCGCGTCCGTGGCTTATCTTCAAGTTACACGCGCCTCCTGGGTAATGCGAAGTGAGTAACGTCTGTGCAGCGCTTGCCTTAAGGCATCTAAGATCAAGCTGTCTAAGTGTTTGCCAGCTGCATTAGAAAAAAAATATTGCTAAAAACTAAAGTTTTCAGAATAATAGTCAGTAAAAAAATATTATTAGTTTTGGTATGTACGTTAAAATGTAACGATTATTATTCAGTAAAAAGTTTGCAAAGTAACTTACTACAGATCAAAAGCAGCACATTTCAAAATAATTGTAAATATTGCATTCCTTACACAACTTTGCTATTAATGGTGCACACATAGAGCTATTGCAGAGTAGATAATTTTTAAAATATTATCCTTCGAATTTTGCAAATTTTCTATGTTTACTCATTGTATTTTTTTTTTTTTCAAACAAGTCAAGAGTTTTTTTAATTAATTTGAATATTTTTTTACAATTCTGTATCTTTAATAAGTCACACAATTTTTTTCCTTTTTAAAATAAAAATATAAAATTTGAAAACTATTATGATACAAGTTTCCTTACACATTAATCAAACAATAGCTATGAAAAATATCCTGGTTTTCAATAAGCTAACTCATAACATTGTTTACATACATTGTTTTCAGAAATAACATTTTACATTTGAAAACAAGGTCAAACTTGAAGGTCACACAGAACACAATATAACAATGTAATGCATCCGCGAACTAATAAATTTTGTCTGGATTTTAAAATTTAACAACACAGAATTTCTTTTGTTCCACTCTTTAATAACTCGAATTTAAAACTTTATTTTATATGCTTTTAAGCTTTGCAAATTCTTTGGCGAAATTTATATGCTTTTACATACTATTGTTGCAACTTTTACCTCAAAATAATAAAAACGAATTGCAGAAACTAAAATGTCCACAGAGAGAAAATTCAGTAGGACAATTCTTACACAATAATGACAAATATATTATATTCATTTTTAGTCTCACATTTACTTGAATTGCATAACGTTCGGTTTCGTTGAAGTATGCATTTCGCCAACCGTAAAGTGTATCTGACATGTGACGTAACTATTATTTTTGACATTACAACATACAAGGCAGTTTGTATGTAGTAGAGACATATCTTTTCACAATCGCATCCAGTGAGTTAGCGAAAATTTGACAGTACTTGTAGTATTTTCCTTTTTTATAGAAAGTTGTAGAGAAAAAGATTTCGAAACGAAATAATAAAAATTTCTGTGTAGTCTACATTAAAGACACGGGTATGATTATATTAAACACTAAATATTATTATATAATACTGTGAGTAACACTATCGTAACATGCATGAAATATATCATAACAATGTTACATAATACTGTTCTTGTTGTTATTGCAACATAAATATTGTTATAATTATATGTGGCTCTTGACATTTTGTATAAATATAAAAATTTTCACAGTATTACTTAATTTTTATTTTAATACAAAAAAAGTCTAAGCATAATTTTAGGAAGAAAACTTCTTTTGCATTTCTTTATTTGTTACATTTATTATATTCTCACTTTTTCTTTTTATATAACACGCATGCGGGAATTTAATGCTGTTGTATTACAATGACCGGCATTTTTACTTGAGATCATTTGCTTATCATCTATAGCAGATGCAACGCTACTTAGAGTGCAATTAGATGTTATAAAAATAATCCCAATTAAAATAAATAACATTAAAATCATAATATTATCATAACATATTAAAATAATCATAATATTATCATAATATAATAAAATAATCATAATAAATTACATTAAAATTATAATAATAATTATTATAAATATCTCAATTGGGTAATAAAAATATTAAAAATTTATGTCTGTTTATTAAAATAAAAAATAAAACAGATAAAGTTAACTATGGACTAGTAAAATAACACGAGAGAAGTACGAACAACTACTATATTGCACCAGTATTGTACCATTACAATTTGGAGTGAAACCACTAAGATTGCATTTTTGCAGGTTTTGCACTCATCTTCACACCTCTTCTAGTCTAACGGAAATAGTTGTTACGCTACACATTTACCGTGCCCATTGCTTATTAGACAAGAAAGTATTTGGTTTATCATAAGCTCAGTTACAAATCAAACTCTTTTAATTCGAAATCCAACATGATATCCAAAACATCTTTCCGTATGCTGCCATGTATGCTTGCAATGGTTCGGAATCCGCTTTAAGCCGTAGGTCCTGGTCTCATATGACTGTAGAGAATCATGGAGCCAAGTCATACTTCTACCAAAGAACAGATCCCTCCCAACAGAAGCTGCCCTTTTTTTCCCTTGAACCATGAGTCGAAGCGGATTTGCGGGTTTGGTCTGGATGTCTACCAAGTGGGATAAAAAACGACAACAACAGCATAACAATGATAAATTTATGCGAAAGAAACTCTCTCCATTGGATGAGAAAATATTTAGAGTGTGCAAGCCCCCATACTTATATAGCTTGTATAAGACACCAACAAGATGATATTACCATTCTGAAAGTAGTTATCAACTACCTTGTGCATAGGTCAAACATGAAGGAGTATATGCATCTGGATATTTTTTTTCGGTTTGTCGCTCTACGGTCATTTTGTGCACACTTTAGGCTAAGAGACCAGGACCTACAGCTTAACGTGCTTTCCGAACCACTCACATTTATGCCACCGATAGGATTCGAACCTGAAACGTGAGGTACCAAAGGCCAGAGCGCTGGAGAATTGGCCATCACGCCACAATATTCTGCATTCAGAAAAAACATTTCAAACATTGTTTATTTTAATTTCTAAGACCTTGTTTTTCTTTACCAAAAACATCCGCATAATAATTAAATAATTTAAAAAAATATTACAAGCAAGTAGAGAATCGAATCGGTGAAAAAACCTTAAATTTCTACGATCTACAAAACAGAAAACACATTCCACAAAAATCTTTTAAAAAAAATTAGTACAAGTCAAAAGTAGGTATCTAGTACTCATGATCAGTGATATAAAGTAAAAAAAAAGAAAAGAAAAGAAATCTCAGAAAAGCAACTACGCAAATGTGGAACGCTAGACTCACAAGAAAAAAAAAAAAAGAATAAAAAAGATTCAGAAAGAAGATTCTATGTCATCTATTAAGGCTTCGACAAGAACGAAAACTCTAGAGTCACGAAATGAAATCACGCTGATTTAGAGCTTCACAGACTGCCGGGATTTTTTTTCTTATTTTATTGTTTTATTTCCATTTTTTTTTTTTTTCCTCTTTATATTGTATAATATTCTCTGAGACCAATAAATCATGCAATGTCATGCATTTGCCTGGAGCCAAATAAGGAATTTTCGACATTTGCCTTGCATTTCCTTTCGGCAAGCGAGCTACCGATTCAGCCACTGTTTGAAATAAATATTAATAATCTGCGGTGGCAACAGTGATGATTAGAGAACTTACTTATACATATAGATAATTAATACCCTCATGGATCATCTATTGACAGTAGTAATGAATAATTTTGGGAACAATCATATGATTTAAGATATATGTGAATATATGATATAGCTATTAAATATTTGAATAAAATAGAAAAGTAGATCAATATGTAGATATAAAAAGCAGGTGTGCGAAAAGGGTTACATAAATGATAATGAGTGTCTTCGAATTAATTTTCTAGATCGTTTTAATCTGAATAATTTTTTAAAAATATGATGGCGGCTTAGTATGTATAAGTTTTAAAGCCAAATTTTAAATTAATAATTTAAAAAATTTAATTGATTTGAAATAGAAAACTAGTTTTCTATAGTTAAAATGAAATGTAAAATGATTTTCATTTATCTACAAATTATAATGTTTCCTTTTATATAAAAACGTTTTTAAACAATGAAGAAATTAATTTCTCTGTTTACACTACAACTTTTTGTATAAACGAAAATTATTACTCCATGAAATTAGTAAACTAATTTAAATACAATGCATTTGATAGTAATGTTGTAATATGATTTGAAATTATTTTTAATGATTTAAACATTTATAAAAAAATAATTTTAAATTTCGCAAGCGATATATTATTATTATTATATATTGTTAAAAATTCTTTCCCTCACTTACCACAGCTCTGAATACAGTTTGGAATCTGGACATTTTTTTATTCCTTTGATTCACTGGGCCTCACTAGAAAATTTAAAATCGCTAAAATTTTTCAAATGAACTCCAATTTTCAAAATGTACTAGAGATTTTTAAACAATTCGACGAACACTTTTGAAGTTATGACACAAATTTGCAAGCAAAAAAGTCGCTTCTAAGCATGTTCATTACTGTCTAACTTTAAATCGACAGCGAAAGAGCTATGTCGTAGAAAATGGAATCCTTGGGTTTCCTAAAAATATTAATAATTCATAATTCTTTCCCAACATCATTACAACCTAATTAATTGTTTAAAATAACAAAGGTCCTGAGTGGCCAAGTGTTTAGCGCTCTGTGTCAGAGGCTTCGTGTTCGAGTCCCGGCGGTGCCATGGATGTTTGTAGTGTTTTCGGAATCCACTTTAAACTGTAGGTACCGCTCTAATAGTAGATCGTTGTCTTAAGGTTTAGTCAGTCTTCAGCTCTTGTGGTTCCTCACTAAAAGTGAAACTGCATATTACCCTTAGCCATGGACTAGTCGCCTGTGACGGGGTCTATTGTACCTGGTGTAGGCTTTCTTTCCCAAGCGGTATTAGAGCAATAACAAAACCTTTTGATGTCTCAAGATAACAAAACCTTGAGACATCAAAAGTCCCTGAGAATTTTGCAGATCAAAATCAAAACAAACCTAATGAAGTTATTACATCAAAAATAACTACTTATAACTTTTTCTTTCAATATGGATAGAAAAAAAATTAAACAATTTTATTTCTTTATAAATCCTGTCATACAACATGTTATTTTACGAAATATAAACTTTAAAGTTCTCGTATTGTTTTATAAACCTTCCTGTGCATATAAGTCATATTTTACATTTAAAAAAGCTATTAAATAAACTAATCTCAATAGGCTCTACTGATAACATATGATAATTAGGACAAGCATGCAAAAGGATGACGATTAAACTTTTGCCGAGAGCATGAGATGCTACAACAACCCCTTTCTTACAATTTCAATTCCCCATCGACAATTGCTTGTCTAGTTGAAATTTTCTGTGCTTCCAATAACACGTGCAAATGTATAATAGTTATCCATAAAAATCCTCACAAGAGACACTTTAAGTAATACTGAAAATTTACTACAAAAACGTGTCGTATCAATAGAGAATGACAGATATGATCATTCAAGTCTCCTTTGTGTAAGACATAATTATACAGTAGTAATTCATGAATGTCCTGAAAGGACCTTCCCTATATGCCATGTATTTACAGTGGTCTAATAAAATATAGTTACTTATTAAAAGTTAACAAGTTTAGCTACATTTAGGGCTGAATAGCCGAGTGTCTAGCTCTCTGGCGCTTGGTGCCACAGGTTTCGGGCTCGAGTCCTGGTACCATGGTATCTGCCTGGCGGTACCATGGATATCTGCATAGTGGTTCGGAATCCACTTTTAAGCCGTAGCTTCGGTCTCATATGACTGTGGAGCATCACGGAGCCAAGTCAGACTTCTACCTACGGGTGCTCCATCACAACAGAAGCTGCCCCCTTTCCCTTCAACCATGAGTCCTATGGGTTCATGGGCTTGGTCTAAATGTCTACCAAGTGGGATAAGAAACAACAACACAAGTTTAGTGCCCAAAAAGCGTATGTAACGCCTCCGTATGAATTAGAAGCAAAAAAAAAAAAAAAAAAAAACATTCTTTTTGTTTTCATTCTCATGTCTTCTAAAATAAATTGTTGGTATACCAATTTTAAAAATCATGAGCTCAATAAAATTCGATTCCTCGTCAACAAACGCAATCCTCCGAAATTTAATTGAACAGAAAAACTAATAAAAGATTTTCTGAAAAGATCTCAGCCGTGATTACGGTTCACGACAGTCTTTCGTAGATGCAACCGCACGCACCGCTACATTCCCAAACACAAAAGCAACTCGAAAAAACAAATAACAATAATAAAACGATATATTCTTCTCTTTTTACCCTTGCAGTCTGCAGCAATCGAAATAACGTGCTTTCTTTAATGCCCATGCACTCACATTGCTGGAACGTGGCGTTCGCAAGCCTTCCAGGCAAAAGAACTTGATTCCTGAACTATAACTTGAGAGAATCACGAATTCCCAATACTGCGTGACATTGACGGTGGGGGCGCCAGCTACTGGAATAGCTGTTGCCATCTTGGAAAAGAGTATACATCATTTATCGTTAAGGAAGATATGTTTTTAACCGGTTTGCTTCTTTGCAAAAAAAAAAAGATATAGAGGATAATATGGACGATGGGCTTTTATTAGTTTAATCTTTCTAATAAAATTACAACGTCAGTTTTATGAAGCGTTAATTACCTGATAAACAATAGAATTTAATTAACTTCAAAGAAAGGGTATATTTTTCTCGAAATTCAAATTTACAAATAATAACAATAATAATAATCTGACTAACTGCTTGTGTAAGAATTTTTTAATAGATAAAATCTATGATTCTAGTAAAACACTTTGGTTTTTTTTGGTAAAAAAAACACTTTGGTTCTGGTTTTTCTACACTTTGAATTAAAAAATATATATATGATAAATGCGAAATTGCATCACACAATCAATACAACAAATGCGAAATCTTTTTAAGACATTTACTGAATAATTATCATAAAATCAATATTAAATATTTTAATAGATTGTGAATGGTTCGGAATCCACGTTAAACTGTACGTACCTGTCTAACAATTAGCCCAAAGTGTGCATAAAATGACCGTACAGGGACAAACCAAACCAAACTAAATATTTCAATAATTATAAAACCATTGTCACGCCAATTTTATCTTTATAGAAATAATGGTGGATAACGCATTGGTCTTCCGCACCACAAGAGTTTGAAAAACCAAAACCAAAACAGAAAGACAAGTAATTAAGCTTTTAAGTCTATGCTGAGAGTTAGGCTAGAAAATTATTGTGTTAGAGTGGGGGAAGGAGAAAAATGTTAAGTCTCCGCATGCCAGTTTAGGGGCGTTCATTATAGATTGCGGTAGCAAAATATATTGTAGACTTCCACTTGGGATACCGTGAATAATTTTGTGAATAATACCGTGAATAATTTTTCTAGTGATGAGCTCTTTCAGGTCAAATAGCCGACAATCGAAAATAACAACATATTTCTACCCTTAACATCAAAACTTCAGTTTAATTAGTAATTTAATTTCAATTTCTGTAGATTGCAGTGATTAAAATGTACTATTATTATTATTATTTTTTTTTTGACTCTTCAATCAATTTTACCTATTTTTTTCCTTATTACTTCTTTTTTAACATTATTTTCTTATTAATTGTCCTTGAATTTTAAGAACTATATATTTATTTATATAATTCAGATTTTGCAAAAATTGAAGAGGTGGCCCGGAATTAAAGACTTTCATTTTACATGAAAACTTAATAGAAACAATGAGTTCCTTAAAAATATTAGTTTTAATCCATATATTACTTTTTCGAACACGTTTTAATACAAGTTAAACTACAAAGTACACGAATAAGTTATACATTAAATGCTCTAACTTATTTCATAATGCGCAGAGTTTTATTGTTTAGAAATTTTTATTTATATATATGTATGTATATATATGTGTGAGAGTGTTCAATGTGTTATCATTTTTAAAATTTGCGAGTGACTTTTTGTAAACACAAAATGAAAGAACCGCCAATTGTGTCATTTTGTAAACAATCAATACTCATATTACACAAAACCTGACTCATTGCAAAGTGCTCAGATAACTTTCGGGAGGTTGTTGTTGGTTTGTGTTGCCGTTGCTATTTTCAAAAATGAAGAGACTCCCTAAAAATTGAGGTAGAAAGTGTATGCATACAGTATCTATTTGAAAGGAGTTGGTGGATTTTCCCATGCGATACATATGGGGCAGTGGCCAAGTTCGTAGCATACATAAATGGACAAGAAACCTTCAATGTATAAAAAAATCATATATATGTTCAGATATACTTATCTTTTATGTTATAATTATAGTTTTAAAAATATAAATAACTATAATTATATATATATTTTAATAACTATAATTGCCATTCGATCGAAAACTCGATGCATTTTTTAAAAAATTAAAGTGCTTGAGATGATAACCTTCATATTCATTTATTTTAATCATAAGTAATTTTTTTCATCTAAAAGTGATCTAGTGATTATTTTGAACAACAATTTAGGACGGTAAAAATATTATTAGAAACCTGAATAACTCTAAAGTAATTTTATTGAAAACACGACAAAAGATCATTTGTTTATTATTCTTTAATTTTGTTTTTTTGTTTGTTCTCAAACAAATTACAGGCATTAGTTTACGGGTTTCTAATAAATACTTGCGTTTCTAATGAGTTATTCAAACTTCTCTTTTTCGATGGAACGTGCCTGAAAGCAATTACACAAAACATCAGTTTGTGCATCCTCACGGAAATCGTGCCGTCACACCATCATAAAATTTCCCTCGCCGAAGTGGCAACGAGGGCACACATTCGGCGGTCACGAGCGAGGACTGATCTTCACGATCAGAAGCTATTGATTTTGAAACTTTCACACAAAGATGGGATTGAAGCATTCCATTCATTTTTCTACAGATAAAACTAGAGATGTAGGGTGCATGGCCCTCGTGGTGCACTGTGAGCAACGTCTAGTACAGCAAAATGATCTAGTGAGAGAGTTCTGCAGTGGAACGCAGATGGCATTCCAAAACAAGAGAGAGGAATTGTTAAATACTCCTTCACAGAATTAAACTGGCTCCTGAACCTCTCTGTCTCCTGTGTGATAACTAGAAAGAAATGGGTATGTCTCACCTCGCTTCCTGTTTTGAACTGTCTCCTGTTTCTTTGTGGAAGCGTTATTGGATTGCCAGCCTTAATTTGATGGATTAACTGATGTCATTTGTTTCTATCTTGTTCTTTGTATTTATTTTTTTCATATCTGCTGTCCTGTAAATTAGCCATTGGAAAAAAAAATAGAGATGAAAAGATTGATGAAAATAGTTAAATTTAAAAATAAAAGTTATTTCTGCAAAAAAAATTTTATTATTATGATGACAGGTCGAAAATTTTGATCATTATTCAGCAAAAGAAAGTCATTTTCCACTCTTCCAGCTTGAAAATATATTTTCGCTCAATTATATGTATCAGGCTTCGATGCAGCGCCAACTCTAATACGAAAAGATGTTCGCCTCAACTTTCTGTTCCATTGGAAAAGGGAAGCGCTTTCTATTTTATTACTACTCCACAGTTCAACCGAATCGTTAGTTTCTATGTAACATTGTGACTGGCAAAGACGAATTACGTCTTTTAACCAATTGACCCTTCATAAAATATAATCTATGTAAAAAAAAATAATAACCTACGAAGTATGCCTTAGTTTATCAAAATAAAAATATTTAAAAAATATATATAAAGAAAACACCAGAATTTCGGTTCTGAAAGCGCCTTTTGATGGAACTAACTAATTTTTGCATCGTGCGCCGCTCTTGAGCATTAGGGAGAAGGTTCAATAGAGAGATTCATATAGGAATAGATAGTTCATACGGAAGCATCTTGGTTCAGCCTCTTGCCTCTTGAGTCGGACTACCTGCTGTGAGTTTTCCGGGTTTTCTCCCATACGATGCACAAATGCGTGATAGTTCCCCCTAAGAGTCTTCCAGGGAATCACTTCCTCTTTCTTCAGCCGAATCAGACTTCTACCTACGAGTGCACCAACCCAACAGAAGTTGCCCCCTCTTCCCTCCTTCCATGAGGGATACAACAACAACTAATACTACTACTTTATTTACATATCATTACAGATATGCTCCACACGTTTCAGTAAAAAATCATTTATGGCATCTACAACTGGTCCCTAATTGTACCGAATTTTTTTTTAAAAATAAATAAAAGCTGCTTATTATTTAAATAATAAGCAGTAAGCAGAAACTTAAATTCGTTTTACTTTAAATTTTTATTTTTAATTTAATTTTTTTTCTTTTTTTCTTAATTTTATTTTATAAATATTTTTAATTTTCAGAGTACCATTTTTAAATTTTTTGAAACAATATTTTTTTTTTTTTTTACCTTTACTAACTTTTAAGCAGCCAATATTTAATTGTAATTTAAATATATGAGGATATATAAGATTAGGAGGTTATGGGGTCCATCCCCGTTGGTACCCCGTAATCGGTACGCCAGTTGCCTTATTTATCTTTGTTAAGGGTTTGGTGAAAGAAAATCCAACAGATTAGTTAATCAACAAAAAGCAGTTGATTAAAAACCATAAAAGGGGCCTTAATGCTACATCCAGTACCATTGAAACCAGTTCAACCGAATAGCTGGTTTCCGCGTAATGCCGCGGCGCTCCACTGAGTGTGTGTGCTCCGCTGAGCTGCTAATTGGCCAACCTGTTCATTAGGGAGATTCATTGCGATGTGGTAGAGGCCGCTTTATTGCCAAGGGATATCACTGGAGCACGTAGAATGCATTGCACTCCAGCGTTCACCTGATCGTTTCACCCGGTCAACTAGTAGGCATTTCTGCGGTTTATCTTGGAAAACATTTGGGATTTCTTGGTATTAACGCGTCCATAACTGTAAAACTGTTAATCGGAACTAGCATTTTGTGTTAAATGTTTTTCGTTTGTAAGGATAGAACAGTGATTTATAGATATTTGTTGTAAACTAAACTAATTTTATATTTGTTGTTAAATAATTTAGGGCATACTTTGGTTAAATAATAAGCAGCAATTGAATTATGAAAATGTTTCAAAAATTTACGAGCCAAGTTCTTTGCTACGTTTTAATTCATTTAGGTTAACAAAGTGTACAGTTATTAATAAAATAGTGGGTTTTTTTTTTTTTTAATTATTTTTTGTATTTTCTAATGTTTTATAAAAATGACATGTTTTTATTAAAAACGGTGTAAGGAAATAATTCAAGAAATTTTAACTTAAAATTCATTGCATTAACAGAAACTTAAAAACAGGGAGATTCGTACTTAGACAATGATAAATTTTTAGTAGCAAGCATTTCAAAAGGCTTGACGGACTAGTGCTCTGTGTCCCAAGTTTCGGGTTTGAGTTTCGGCGGTACCATGGATGGACTATCGTTTGGATCTTCGATCATGGATCTTCGGCGGTTTGTAGTTGTTTGAATTCACTTTAAACCGTTGGTACCGGTGTAACAAGGCTGTTGGAAGTAGGGCTAACAATCCTACCCCATAAAAAGAAAACATCTCCGGCGTAGAAATCTGCCAGCAAGCAGACGGCCTCCGCTCACCATGGGAGTGAAGAAGAGCGTTTCAAAGCGTAGATATTATAATTTTCAACAATTTTCAAACGTAAATATTATATTATAATTACCAACTTCATATTTTCATGAATATAGACGAAGATATAATCCCCATACCTATTTTTGTTTCCAATGAAATATAAACTTTCAAACCCATGTAACAAATCAGATGATTTAGTCGACGCACTTTAGGACTATGCAATAATAACCAAATCACATTAATTTGATTTGATCATGTAAGTCAGTGGATCCAAAACTTATTTGTTCTGTCGCCCGCCTGAAATACACTGAAGTGACAAAAGTCATGGGATAGCAATATGCAAATTTTCAGATGGCAGTAGCATCGCGTAGAACAGGTATAAATGCGCAGAGCTTTCATTTCTGTTCAGTTATTCATGTGAAGAGGTTTTGACGTGATGACGACCGCAAGACGGGAATTAACAGACTTTGAACGCGGAATGTCTGTTGGAGCTAGACGCATGGGTCATGCCATTTCGGAAATCGTTAGGAATTCAACATTCCCAGATCCACTGCGCCAAGAGTGTGCCGAGAGTATGAAATTTCAGGCATAACATCCCACCATGGACAGCGCAGTGGTCGACCGCCTGCACTTAACGACCGAGACCGGCGACGTCTGCAAAAAGAGTCGTAAATTCTAACAGACAAGCAACACTGCGTCAAATAACCGCAGAAATCAATGTGGGACGTACAAACTTGTCTGTTAGAACTGTGCGGAGAAAATATTTGAGTGCCTTTACTGACAGAACGACATCGCTTGCAGCGACTCTTGGGCACGAGAGCATATCGGTTGGTCCCTAGATGAATGGAAAACCGTTTCCGATGAGTCACGATTTCAGTTGGTAAGAGCTGAAGATATGGACCCAAACTGTCAAAGGCACTGTTCAAGCTGGTGATGGCTCCGTAATGGTGTGGGATGTTTTCATGGCATGGACTTGGTCCTCTGGTGCGACTGGACCGAACAATAACTGGAAATTCTTATGTTCAGCTACTTGGAGATTATTGCAGCCATTCATGGATTTCATGTACCCAAACAACGATGGGATTTTTATGGATGACAATGCGCCATGTCACCGGGCCACAACTGTTCGCGATTGGTTTGAAGAACATTCTGGAAATTCCAACGAATGACTTTAGACGCCCGACATGAATCCCATCGAGCATTTATGGGACAACATCGAGAGGTCTGTTCGTGCCCAAAATCCTGCACCATCAAATTATTCTATCGAGACAGCATGGCTCAATATTCCTGCAGAAGACTTCCAACGACTTGTTGAGTCCATGCCACGTCGAGTTGCTGCGCTTCGCCGGGCGAAAGGAGGGCCGACACGATATTAAGAGGTAATGACTTTTGTCACTTCAGTGTATATCTTATTTAAGAGAACAAACAGAAAGATATAATAAAAAAAAATTTTGTTGTTTCATCTATCGTTCTTACAACTATTTACATCTTAAAAACATAATAAATAAAGTTGTAAATAAGACACCCTGAAGCTTGAAATTATAAAATTATTTATCAAAATCAGCCACATTACCATTCACGTTACACACAGAAAATTAGAAAAGAAGAATAAAAAAAAAAAAAAAAAAAAAAAAAAACTGCGAATATCGTTGAAAATTATTCTACTGAAAAAGATAAACTTGTTGCGACGCTATCAGTAAATTAATCCTCGACTTTTATTTTTGTCAACTGTCTTTTTAAATTCCACATGCTCACCTATAAGTACTTGCTAGTTAAGAGCTGCCAGCCGACTTGGCTGTTGTTCTGTTACAGTTTGAAATTTTTGCGCTTATCAGAAAATAATATAACACAACAGGTCAAACATGTACGAATAGTTTTTCAAATATATTTTATATATTCCCGTTGAAAATCACTTTATTATTGGGTACAAAGTGTTTAGATTAAAATTTATATTCTGCAGAATTCGAATTTTATCATTAGAAATTACTAAATAGAACTATTCTACGATGTGTAAATATACAACATCTTTTTTCAACCTCTAGTATATGATGTAAAACTCATTTACAAATTAATTTTATATTACACACTGAAATAGTGATAAAAAAGAGCAGCAATGAAACTAGGACAGCTTACCAAAATAAAATATTTTAGACCTTAAAACTAATTTATTTTACTATAATTAAACATTAATTTTATTTAAATTATTATATACTATGCTATTCTCATTTTGAATCTATTATTATTTCAGTTAAAACTATTTCACAATAATAAGACTAATCACACGTTACACCAACTCCATTATAAAACAATTTGTAGAAGAAACGAGATTGCATTTATATGTGTCAGGTATTTAAAGGAAAGAAAAAAAAATTTTTTTTTCAAGTTTCAATCACGCTTTTAAACATTATCAACATCTGACAGTTTAAAAATAAGATAAAAACCGCTAGAAGAATTTATAAAAGAAATTAAAAAAAGAACTTGGAGTTATACCGTATGACCCCGGTCCCGAGGGTTGTCCCCGCGGGCAAGAACATCACAGAAATGCCCCCAACCGGTCAACACGAAAAACACCTGTCCAACCTGTTTAATCAACACGGAAAAGAAGCGGTCAATTTCTTTTTTTTTTTTTTTCAGCTTCGGTGACGACGTTTTGATTCGATTCTTCCATTGAAGAATGACAGCTCTTTTTTATACTTTAATGATCAGGGTTAAGCGGAAGATAACTGTTATTACGTCTCTCTCTAGAAACGATCGGATGAGAGATAGGGTTGGTCAGTTACGGTTAGGCGCAATTAAAGCTCATTGAGCTTTTTAGCGCCTTGTTGTTTTTCTTTTTCTCACACACAGAAGATGTTCTTTAACATTATAAGTTGATAGACCACCATAGGGGAAAATGAATTGTTTCCAAATGCCAGGCACTGTAACTTGAGGTCATTCACTACAATAGCGGATATGTAGCATATTCAGCATCACCCAGAAAACTTTCCCAGCTCTTGCATATAGAACTTCGCACTCTTCGTCTCGAATCCAACGGAGGAATTATGCGGCATATATAAACTCATGTTTGTGAAAATTGCAACACCATGAAGGACTTACGCGAGTGAGCTGAAATTTTCAGGAAATGCAAATTAGCGCATGATATGCAAATGATTATAATTCAAATCCGTATCGCATGCGTATGCTGAGCAGCGCCCTCTGAACAACAGATGGATCTGAATAAATAGACGGCTGCAGCGAGGCGTGTATGATTATCGGTGGTTATCTGCTAGTGGTAAACGTTAGCTCAATCGTTACTTATGCCTCTTCGACGAAACAGAGCGAGATTTGAACAACTTACAGAGTTTGAACGGGGGAGAATCATCGGCCTTCGTGAAGCTGGATTGTCTTATCGTGCAGTAGCCGCTCGTGTGCAGCGTAACAGCAGCACAGTGATGCGTCTTTGGAAGCAGTGGACGGACGAGTGTCGGACAACTCGGAAATCCGGGAGTGGACCCCGAAATGTGACGTCAGCTCGCGATGATAGACACCTGGTCCGCATGGCGCTGACGGACCGTACAGCTTCCTCTAGACAATTGGCAGCTCAGTGGTCAATAGCTATAGGTGTTTCATTGGGTGCTTCATCAATTCGTAGACGTCTGCTGCAGCGTGGATGCGCGCAAGGACTCCTTTATACAAGGATTCCTTTATCCCTCTCACGCTAAACCATCGCCGCCTGCGGCTACAATGGGCCGCTCAGCATAGAGACTGGCGTGCTGATTGGCAGCATGTCGTGTTTTCTGACGAATTATGCTTTAATTTGTGGTACCATGATGGCCGCATTCGTGTCACACGCTATGCCGGTGAACGCCACCTTCCGGAGTGCATTATCGAACGCCACCACAGTGGACGAACACCCGGAGTTATGGTCTGGGGTCCATAGCATATCATGGACGATCTCAATTGCTAAGAATTGTAGACAATCTGAACAGCAACCGGTACATCAGTGAAGTTCTACAGCCCCAAGCTGTTCCCTTCCTTCAAAGCTTGCCAGGCGCTGTATTTCAACAGGACAATGGCCGCCCTCATATCGCTAGGACTGTTCAATCCTTCTTTGCAACGCGGCAGGTACAGCTTCTTCCTTGGCCTGCGTATTCCCCGGATATGTCGCTGATTGAACATGTGTGGGATTTCGTTGGTCGGCGTCTCGCTCGTGATCCTCGTCCTTTTGCTTCTGTAGACGAACTTTGGGTGCGCATACAAAAACAATATGGAATGCTCTTCCTCAGGCAGACATTCAAAATTTGTTTGACTCCATGTCACATCGTGTAGCAGCACTTATTGCGGCGCGTGGTGGCTACACAAAATACTGATACCGATCTCTTGTTATTGTTTGTTTGCTTTGAACATTTAATCATTTATTCGTACCACTACCACTCAACTGTGTATTAAATTTCATTCAATTATGACGATTCCTTCATGGTGTTGCAATTTTCGCAAACATAAGTTTATTAATTTAGTCCATATCATTTTGTTGTTGTCGTAGTATCCCTCATGAAGAGAGGGACAGCTTCTGTTGTGATGCAGCACCCATAGATAAAAGGCTGACTCGGGTCTGTGACGATGGCTTTTTATGGAGTAGGGTTGTCAGCCTTACGCTCAATGCTCTTCAATCATATTAGACAGGGACCTACGGCTTAAAGTGGGTTCCGATCACCTCTCCAAAACCAATGGAAGTACTTTCCTGTTGTGTCTAATTCTCAGTGTCCTGCAGTGCGCGGCACTGAGGATTTGACACAACAGGAAAGTTGAGAGACATGATGAGTAGTCTATTCATGGCTGGAGGGAGGGGGCAGTTCTGTTGTGATGGAGTACCAGTTGGTAGAAGTCAAACTTCTGCTCCGTGTCACTGAAGAAGGAGGGCAGTGGCTTCCAGCAGGACTTTTAGGCAGGAACTTCCTCAAATTTGCGCATCGTATGAGAGAAAACTCGGGAAAACTCCCACCAGGTAATCCGACTAATGAGGCAAGATGCTGAGCATCACAAACGACATCGAGTCTCCTCGTTTTTTAAAAAAGTGTTTACAGCAATGGCGTCAACGAATTGAACCTCAGCCATAATGCTCACGTTGCCACTGAGCCACGAGTCAGGAAATAATAAATTAAATACCATAATAAATTAAGTTAAATATATCATTATCATCAGTGTCGTAACAGCCCCACGGCGGGCATCGTCGTCTGCCTATTGACAGATTTCGAGACAGGAGATGCTTTGTTTATTTGTGGGGTAGGGTTGTCAGCCGTATACCCAGCAGTCATGTTAGAGAAACCTGCGGTTTAAAATGGATTTCGAAGCACTACAAACATCCATGACACCACCGGGATTCAAACCCAATACCTGTGGCACAGAGCGCCAGAGAGCTAGTCACTCTCCATCAGGCCCCTAAAGTACATTATACCATAATAAATTAATTTAATTAATTTAAATTTCATTGTTAGTAACTCACATATTTTTATATGATCAATTGTAAGCACATATGTTATTTTTATTTTTGCGTATTATTGTATTATTTGTGATTATTTCTATAGTATTTTATGGCTAATTTGCTATCTTCAGATTCTATTGTTTTTTAAAGTAAAGATATAGTAGTAAACGATGTCGGTGCGCTTTCATGGATACATAATTATTACTCAAAACTATCATCCAAAAATAATATTCATATCACTTAATGATTGTTATGGCGTTTATATATTTTTTCCATTGTTATATTTTCACGCAAATGCTCTAAACCTAGACTAAAAATTAATTCATAAACATTTAAAATAGAAATATTGAGCATACATAATAAAAACAATATAAGAAATGTCTTAATATAAGGGAAAAAAAAAACCTTATATAATCGAAAAGTGGAAAAAGATTTTCGGAAATATAATGAAAATCTTCAGACATTTAAAATTTAAATTTTGTAAACTTATCTACCAAAGGTTTATAGTCCATTACTAAAGATACCCCTTTGATGACCTTCAAAACATGACAGAGAAAGAAATTAATCTTGCTTCCATAAAATGAAACATAAAATAACACAATAGACTGGAGTCATGAGAAAGCAATTCATTCTCGTTGAAGGTTGCAGCGGTCACAAATACTACATGGTGAAGTAACATTTTTCTAAAGAGGTATTTTTTTTACTGAAGGAGTTTGAGAATTAAACAAAATTCTATTAATTAAATACTGATTTATTAAAATAAGCATTCAAAATCTAATTTTCTAAGCTCTGTAATATTATTTACATTCATTATGAAAATCCCTTTTCTATTCTGTTCTGTTTCTAAAAATCTAAAGATGAATATTTTCATCAATATTCGAATGTAATTTTTACTATTGTCGCACGATGTTTTCTTTATCTCAACCACAATAAGTTTTTTTTTTTTTATGTCTATCAGCCTCCTTTTTCCATTATCCCTTATTATAAACATTATAATAATTGTCTCGCAAATGTCTATTAGGTGAAATAAAAGTATTTATTTGAAATGAAAAGAAATTTATATGAACAAAATTATTATTATTATTATTATTATTTGATGAGGGGAGAAAAATGTAAACAAGCGATTGCATGTTAAAATATGGATGTATTACCATTCGGAAAATATCTCATCGAATTCTAAGGACAGAATAAGGAGTACTCAAAATAAGGAAAAAAATTATGTGAGTTGCAAGTTCTATTCTTCTTTCGGTCTAATATGTTTTTATTAAAAGCCTTTCCAAAGTGATTTTGTGAATAATTTTAAAATAGATTTTATCAATTCTTGTTTGCCCAACGCTTGTACTAGTGTAAAGAGTATAATTAATGTTAAAAAAGATGCAAGTTCAGAGTTTCAGGCCACCGAAACTCTGAAATTCAGAAACAAGTAGACTCGATTACGATTGTGACAGCAGATCCAGCATTGACAGTCAGCGTGCCATATGAGAATTTTCCTCCCACCAACAAACTCCGGGTTGACGTACATTATATATATATATATATAATATATTAAGTATATTTTTTTTTTTTTGTTCTAATGCAGCTGGCAAACTCTTAGACACTTGTCTTTGATGCCTTAAGGCAAGCGCTGCACAGACGTTACTCATTTTGCATTACCCAGGGGGCGCATGTAATTTGAAGATAAGCCACGGACGCGGAGTAACAATGCTCTCGTAACGCTCTACGATCATATTAGACCGGGACCTACGGTTTAACGTGGATTCGAACTACTACAAACTTCCATAGTACCGCCGGGATTCGAACCCGAAACCTCTGGTACCGAGAGCCAGAGCGCTAGCCACTCGACCATTATATATAGTGTGAAGGTTAGGCAATCAGATTGTAATTGAATGTGATTGACTTGAGATACAGGCTCACAGATACAGGCTTCAGATATACTCACAGCTTTATTGACACGCACACAAACACCACACACAATTAGACACATGCACTATAACACATCTAAAGACAGATAATTACAGGTTCGGGAAGGACTCCACTTCTGAGCCGAAACTCGAATAAGCGCAATGTGAAATATACTTCCTCTCCGGATGAGTCTGTAGACCAACTGACCATTTCTTGTAAACGCCACAGGGGCAATCCTACCAGTGCTTAGGGGGAAGCATGATTACACACACGCATATATATACATACATATAATATTTTGAATTATTAGGTGTGTGAGAAGTTTGAATGGCAGTCCACTCTCAATTTTTGTATTGCGAATGCTATGATTGTTACATAATTTGCGTTTCTAATTCTCCTTTGGTTTCTGTATTCATATGTTATGTTCTTTATATATATATATATATACATATAGTACGGTAAAATAAAAGTATAATTTAATTCATTTTTGATAAAGGTACGTATTATTTTCATTTTATGTCCCTTTCTTTCATAATGATAATATTTGATTAATTAAATTATACGATAAAGATTAACAAAATAAATAAATGAATTTTTAAGTAAATTTCAAAACTTTCACTGTACATGCAAAAATTAAAATTTTTAATGTTTTTAATTGATATTCTTAATTAATATTTATAGTAAAGTAAGTGTAGTAAATTTAAGTATTATAGTAATAAGTAAATATACTCTTCTTCAAAAATTCTTATATTTTTTTTAGCAAACGGTAAACGCATGTATTATCCTTTTTTTAATCAAATTTCAGGCAGCTTATAAAGTTACCAGCATTGGTATACCAATAAAAAAAATGTAAAAGACTTGGTCAAATCTTCTTAACTTTAAAAATGCATATCAAAGAATATTTCGCTTTTATAATCCCTAATTATTAATTGTCATTATTATAATTACACATATAAATAATCCAAAATTGGAGATTTTATTATCTATTATGCATTAAATATTATTACATTTATTATTATATCTAACATTACAATCTGTTACATTCTTCAAGCGCTTTCTTTCAATTTTTATTAAATCTTACAAACATCAGATATCTCATTCCATATGTACAAATTTGCTTTGAACAATAACAATAACAATTATTTAGTTGTTATAACTTTATAGCAAATAATATTAACAGCATGTTGTAAAAATAGATCATTAACTGTTTTTTTTCAACTGATGAATGATGGTGGGATTTACACTCTAATACTTCAGCAGGCAACCGAAACCTTTTAAATCCATCACAATAAAATGCAGTCATTTTAGGCTTCGATTATAGGTTTAATTCCAGATTTACTGACTTCCTTATGACTCGATTATACTGAAGAAAAAAAGACCCTGTCCTTCCACAAGAGAAATTCTTGTCTACAGTCACTGTGACTGCAGTGAAGTTCAAATTGATATCACTGCTATTTTCTTTATTACTCCACTTCTTAAATAAGTGCTTGGTATCACGCGATTGGGTTACATGTATTCAAAGTACTTTTTTTTTTATTAAAAAAGCTTGTAACAGAAAATATCTTTTCCCTTGTCTCCTAGTAATAGTTTTAAAAAGCACATTTTAAAGCGACGGCATATTGTATAAAAATAGATAAAAATTTGTATTTCAATGTCAAAATTATTACGTGATGTACGAAAGTTAGTGTTTTTAAAAAAAATATATATATATATATATAAGAAAATATGAAACAATGACTAGTCCATGTTATCAGAATACATCGCTAGAAATGTTTTTGACTTGGATACAGTCATCTAATGGATAGGAATAACAACATGGATTATATTATTCTCAAGGTTACTTACGTGATAAAATTGTCTTCGGGATATTATGTGCAATTTTTAAAAAATTTTTACTGATGTACACTTTTGGAACGCTACGCTTCGTATACTACATTTTTTAGCTGTTTTTTTACAGTTTTTATCCTATATTTATTGATGTATATGTAATACATGTTCCATGATACTCAGTTCCATGAATACAGCTAATGCGTATCTGGGATTTGAATCAATTTTCCTGTTTTATCTGCTTTTTTATGATTTTTGTATCTATTTTGATGAGACTGACTTAAAGATACATAAAAATTTTTGTAAAACGAATACTGCTTGATAGTTTTACTTGTCAGAATAAATTGTGTTTTAATTCATATTTCTTGTGAATTTTTTTCTATTTCTTAGGTATTATTATTTGGATAGATATGTTAAGAGCTCCATTTGTCCTTGGTAATATTTGTTGAAATATTAAGAAATAGTTAATGATTTTTTGCCCTTAAACTACACCAACAAATCAGCCATTTGTTAGAACTTAGTTTTCTTTAAATGTTTAATCATGATAGGGTTTCAATTTGAAAGAAAGACGCAAAACACTGGAGGATCATTAAAATTCTGAATAACTTAAACCAAAAATAGGCGGGGACGGTGGGGAAATAGTGATAATTAAAGGGGTTTAATATATCAATACTCAAACATTTTATATTAATCTGAAATATCTGCATGTAAGCAATGTAGTCTAAATAATTTTTATGCATTACTGAGATATCTTCTTCGTTGGTGCAACAGCCCCAAGGTGGGACAAAGTCGTCTGCCTACTGACAGATTTAGAGAGAGAGGAGATGTGGAAGGGTAGGATTCCAACCCTATGCCTAACAGTCATATTAAACCGACAACTACGGTTTAAGATGGATTCTGAACCACTACAAACATCCATGGCACCCCGGGATTCGAACCCAAAACCTGTGGCACCGAGCGCCAGAGCTCTAGTCACACGGCCCATCAGGTTCAGGCATGAATTATAGTGGAAAAGAGAAGAAAAGACCCTTCTAGAAGCTAAAAACTGTATGCAAAATGAATCTTGCTCGCATCCTGGTGGTGGTAGGGATGTTTGTGAGTGATTCGGAATCCACGTTAAACTGTAGTGCCCGGTATAATTAACCCAGACTGTGCATAAAATGATCGTAGAGCGACAAACCAAGCCAAACTCAAGACTTTACAAAAGGAACTAAATATACCTATTAAAAACATTTCTGCGAACAAATCTCTAAATTTCGATTTAATTTTGATTAATTTAATTATGAGATCAAAAACATCTGAGTAATACAACAAAAGATTCATTATTAAAAAATCAGACAAATTATTAAAATATTGAAAGATTTTCGTAATTGTTCTTTTTCTCAAATAAAATACACCAGCCAAAAATGTTAAAGTTATAGATCCAATGCATTCATAAACATTCTCTGAAAAATTTCAGAATGCATGATATATTGTAGAATTACGATGAAACTGATGAAGAAAAAATGTATTGAAATGTTATCAAACTGTGCATAGGAAAAACACTTCACGGAAGACTTGTTACTTTTAATATTTGACTTATTTATGTCAGTTATTGAAAGTAATACTCTGGTTTGGATTGCTGATCTTTTAAGAAATAAAAGGATTAAAATACATTAAAATTTATTATCTCCTTCATCAAAAAGAAAAAAAAAATTTCGTGTCCCTCAGAATTTGAACTCAGTGTTTTCCTCTTTTGATCACATTCAAATAACAGATACAAAGTTTTCCTTTGCATCGACGACATCGCTATTTGACGTTTTTTCTGAAAGGTAATTTAATAATTGACTATATGAAGGTATTTATCATCCGTAAATGGAATCAGGGAATGATTACGAGTTTTGAAATTATTCAATATCCAAAATAAAACAACTTTTGCGACTTCATAACTAACAGTAAATATCCAAAAAAATTTTAATATAAAGATAGTACACAGTAAATGTTATTCTACTTAAAACTTTTTACTCTAAATCTTCCTTGTTATTTAGAAGTCACATTAGACATTTAACTCTTAAAATATATCAATAAATGATCGAGTCCTGTGGAAATGGCGGGCTGTTGGCCAATTTGCTAGCGCTCTGGCCTTTGGTAACATAGGCTTCTGGTTGAGAATCCAGGCGGTGGCATGGGTATTTGTGAGGGGTTCGAAATCCACGTTAAACTCTAGGTCTCTGTCTAATTAGCCAAAAAGTGTGCAAAAAAATGACCGCAAAACAACAAACCAAACCAAACTGAAACCTACGGAAGTGAAAATCTCCAAATGTCATTGTTATATAGATTAAGGTGCCTATATGAAAATTCTCAAAACATTCTATACTCCAGACCAATAATGGAATATGTTGTAAACAAATGGAGCATGTGCCTTGACAAATAACAAAATCAATTTTATAAATGGTGCCGTTTCCTTAACAAGCCATTTCAGAATTTTCAGCACAGGTGTTTGCGGGATTGAAAACTTAGATAAAAGGAGAATCTATAATATTATCAAATATATCAACAAGACAAGACAAGAAGTTGCGATATAGAACACATTTCTAGAAAAAAAAAAAACCTTTAAATGTTATGAGAATTAGACAAGACTCAAAGGTTTCTCTTTTTAACCTAAGAGCCCATCCTTGCTTATAAATTTTCGGCAAATATCACTATAAATACAAATCTTCTGGATCCTTGCAAAAAAGAAATAAATGTCAACTACTATCAGAGACAAAAAGATATTAAGACGATTATTATAAACTAGAGAAAATTTTATGCATGTTTACATAAACGGATTTTCAGACGGAACCATCTCAAATAGTGGATCAGTACATATATATCTAATATTACCTTAGATCAAAATATTACAAAAAAAATTTTTTTTTTTTGTTCACACAACACGTGAGAACTTGGAGCAATACAAAAAAAAAACCTAAATGTGTATCTATCTTTATTTGACTTCAACAAAGCGAAGGCCTCATGACTTTATGACTCAAAAAGTTGCCCTTGAAGTAATTTAGCTTGATTGTTCAAAGCTCGCCGAAAGTATCCCCTCTCTCGTAAGAAAAAAGAATAAATCTGACAATGAATACATGCAGTCATTTAGGATTAAGAAAACCTTTTCAATTGGCCTAAGATGTTAATCAATTAACTCAATTCAGTTCAACCTTACTAGAAGCAAATGCTGTGGTAAGATGCAATGCAATACAGACACAAATCAAACTAAAAGATCAAAATTATGAAATCAATAAAAATAGAATAACAACTAGAACAATTATGTGTTATTGCAGAGGCATGCAAATCAATACAAATGTAAATAAAAGTGCAATAATTATCAAAGGTCTAATTTTTCTGTAACTGCATCATTACAATTTTAGCAAAATTACAAAACATCGTAGAAAACCTTGCAGAAAGTCTTTATTCAGAAAATGCTGACGATATTGGTTGTCATTTTCTGATTCTGGCTGAAATGGACACGGCATCATCATTAATGCTGCAAATATATTTGTGCTTCAATATATTTTTTTATTTGCTGCTTACTGTGGTATAAATTTATTTATCAATAAATAGACCTAAAACACATAAAAAACAACACGGTATAGAAACGGTGTATTTACAATTCATATTTGTAAATGTCTTCATAACAATGTTTATCCATTCATATTAGTTAATTCAATAGAAATTATAAAATATATAATTTGGTTTCATGCTTTTAAATGTATAAAAATAAATCCTGCAAGACATGCTTTTAAATAAAAAAAAAAATATAAAAAATAGATCCAATAAAACATACTTTTAAATGCAAAATTATTTTGAAAATTTGTTTTCTTCTTTATACATTTCAATGAAGTCATAATAAATAAATATACATACAAAATAGAAATGAATATGTCATTATAGAAATTTTTTTTTTTAATGAACTATTTTCTTTATGTACTTGCTTACAGAAAGTTAAAATTACCCAGAAAGGAGTTTATGCAAAAGGAGAGGTTATTTAGTGAGTCAAAATACAGCTATCTTGTGTCCCAAAATGGAATTTCCATGCAAATAGCAGCCATGTAGGACAACTCGGAAAATGTGTTTGGGTCGGATGAAACGAGTTAGAGTCAAGGTCTAACAAACCTCCTACGATCAACACAAAATGTTTTTTTAGTCTTCTCACATTCAAAGCGTAATAGGTTTTGTTTATTTCTATAACAAATTTTCAAAGTTTCAGTAATATCTTAGCCAGCGTGTTTTATATATATTTTAAACCAGGGGTGGCCCACCTTGAACATTTTTCCGGCCCGTGAGATTTATCACACTTTTACGAAAAATATATTTATTTTATAATGGACAAAGTAGTGAAAACTAATGTATTAAAAAAAATGCATTATGTGTGCATCCATATATTCAAAAATTGAATGTCGAAAATATGATAAAAAATTAATTTTGATTTTAAAATAATATTCTTGCGAATATATGATTGCCAGATATTGATAACATAAGACATAATATATGGCAAGATGATGATAGATATATGACAGATATATAGAGAAATTTTCCAATTTGTGAAATCTGACAAAAAGTTGTTAGTGCTTTTGTTTCAACTTGCACCTACGAATCCAAATCTGGTGTTTTCCCAAAACTGACAGATGAATGAAAAAAAGAAAATAAAATTGACCAAACAAAACACGCTCAAACATAACGGACGTTAACCTGCAACACCCATTACGATATGCAAATAACCAAAAGATCGATTTGCAAAAGCTAAGCGAAAGAATGGGAAACAAATATCACACTAGTAAAATAAATATTTTTTTAATAATTTCATTTTTTTTTTAATTTCGTTTATATTTATATATTTTTATCTTTCATTTTTAGTGTTGTATATTATTTTACAACGTGCGTTTAGTATCATTATTATTATATTATGTATGTTTACATGTAAAAATAATAGTAAACACAATAATAACAACTCATTCTGTTTCAATTTTCATCCAAAATATGTCTATAATGGGTATAAATTTATATGCGGACCGATGAGTTATGCATTTCCAAAAATTCCTTCCCCACAAGATTATTTGAGTTGACCACCCTTGTTCTAAACAGTTAGGGTTCTAACAGCAATGGAACTATTCTCGATACGTCGTGTTTGATATTAATTGAATTTCTCAAGTTAGAAATTAATTATGAATATTTTTTTCTAGTTATAATCAACGGTAATCAAAACTGTAATTATTTTTAAAAAATAATAAATAATATTAATAATTAAGAGTAACTTAATTTTATTTTAATTTTTCAAATATTTTTTTCTCTCTGTTAATTTTGTTATAATTTCCTAACGGTGTTTTATATTTTTAATTTCGTTCAAATTTATCTTACATTTTATTCATTTAAATAAATTTCAACAGCATTACTTTTATAATTTCTAAATTACAAAACAGGTTCTTAAAAAATAGTCAAATTTTAATAACTTTCAATTTATTTAATATTTTTATTCGTTGAATTAAATTTCAAAATCAATTTTCAAATTTTCAAAAATTTCAAAACAATTTTCCGGAAATGTTTCTATGAAATCACACACCGATTTCTTATTTAAAAAAAATTCGTTTATAGATTGCGTTTTCAAGGTCACGACTCATGTGCAATAAATTTAAGTAATTAATCGTTATATATATATAGCACATAATATTATTTAATCAAGGTTAAAACAATTTATTTTATTCGATTTCAATATCACAAGTTACAATTAATGAAATACATTCTATTCGAATTAATATATCTCTTTTTTTTAGTGGAAATGTTTTTAATTTCATGATTCGTTGTATTATTGTACAATTCTTTATTTATGTTTTCTAATTATTTTGCAACAATCACAAAAATTTCCGTATTAAAATTGTGAAAGATGAATAAGATAAAGTGTAATTTTGTATTAAAATCCTAAACTATATAGGAAATGAATATATTTAACTCATTAAAAAATAAGCTATATATCTATCATTACTTTTTGAATTGTATAACAATTGAGATTCTCTTGATTTGGTTATTTACTATTACATTTTTTTTTCAACAATTTGTTATTCACTAGTATTCTTTTTATTTTCGTATTAAAATGTATACTGAGAAAAATTAATGTAAAAATAGATTAAAAAGTTAGAATATGTATTTAAGTTAGAATTTGTGCCCAGGTGTATTTCATTTTTTTAAACAAGGGCTTTATGTTCCATATGAATGCTCAGAAAGAGGGTAATGACTTAACCGTGGTGACCGCATTTGCATGTCGTATGAGAGAGAGGGAAAGAAAACTACAACCAGGCAGTCTGACTGAAAGATGGGGGAGACGCTTGCACGCACTGTAATAATCACTATAAATATTCGTGTTGCCGAAACCTTATTTAAACCTTCTTCTTCATTGGCGTAACAGCCCTATGGTGAGACGAGGGGGCCGTCTGCCTACTGGCAGATTTCAAGACAGAAGATGTTTTCTTTTTACGGGGTAGGGTTGTCATCTCTACACCCAAATGCTCTCTGAGTCATATCAGACCAGGACCTACAGTTTAAAATGGATTCCGAACCACTATAAACATCCATGGCACCGCCGGGAGTCAGACTCGAAGCTGATACCTGAGCGCCAGCTTATTTAAACCTACTCAAAACAATATATTAGATGAACGTGATACTTCAGGACCGTAGTAATACTGAACACAAATCAAATCAGTTTCAAATCCGCAGGCAGCGTTCTGTTTCAGAAATGAAAAGCTTCGATGGCGATTGTGACAATGTATGTAAGGGTCTCGCATAGATAGTCAGGCTGGCTGGTCGTAATTTTCTGTATCTTCACCCATATAACGCGTAAGTGCAGGAAATTTATTTCTAAAGAAAGTGTCTTAGAAGGAAATGTACTCCCCTCATTCGCGGGCATATAAAAGTAGAACTCGAGACCCACCGATGTTCAACAAAAAAAAAAAAAAAATTAGCTCGCATGGGAGATAAAAGATTGAGGTTCATTTCATTCTAAAATAATTTCGAATTTTTTAATACAAAACCTTTTTACCTTATTATCCCTATTATTATTAGACCAGTAACTACTATTTAGAGTGGATTCTGAACTATTGCAAACATAAATGGCACTACCGGGACTCGAAAACGGAAACCTGTGGCACCGACAGCTAGCCATATATATGCACTTGATTTTGAGTTCCCACTTCCCTGTAATAAATGTTTTTTACAAAACATTAATTGCTTAATCATCTATCATTTCAACAGCATAACATTTTCAAGAAAGTCATATCCTTTTACTCGGTTCTCAAACGTTTCTTATTAAATGTCAAAATTTCATTTTCAAGGTCTTTGAAGACATTTTGTCTCTCATTCAATTTCTACAGAAACACAAATGAATGAAGAAAAAAGAAAATCTATTAAAATCGTCCTTGAAAATGTATCATATCAACAAATTTTTCTATGACAACAGTATCCTAACTCTTGAATTCATTCATTAAGAATAGAAAATCTCAAATGAAATGAAAAGGAAAGAAAGTTAATTGGTTACATGAGAAACAATAGAATAACAAGATGTTAGCAGTCAGCAGGATTGAGATATGCATCAAAGAACATAACAAAAAGTATCTGTATAACATATTAACTATTCAAACTTCAGTTTCATTATTGTTATGTAAAAAATAAAATAGAAAACTTTTCAGTTTTTTCTTTAAAAACGAAAAAGTGTAAGAAATCCTTTCAGCATTATAAAATGGAGTTAATTAGTAAGTTTGCCTTTGAAGTTATATATTATTTAAATATTTTACCTTTACTCCTCGAGTGTAATTATACTTTCAGAATAAAATCCATACTTTTAAATAAAGGTATAAATTTTTTCTTTCACGGCATCACAAAACAATTTATAATTAAGGGGCTTCTAGCAAATACCACTAAATTACAATAAATAACGCTGGTACATATTGGCGTTCTTCCTCACGAGAACAGTTTTGGCATTTCATTTCCAGAAGAGAAGAATGTATGCTATTTGATAAAAGATATAATAAGCCCATCACTCAAATTTGACAACAGACGAGTTTTATTGTGGGTAGTTATATTGCATGCAATTAGTGTTTTGTAATAAGGAGAACAACCTTTCACTCAAATCTGATACCAGATATTCGGTATCATAGATAATGAGACCTCATGAAATTAGTGATTGTCTGTGCGACATTCACAAGTCGAAACAACTACAGATTGAATATGGTATACCATGAGTTGTTCCATCGTGATGGGTGATAGACCACGAAGTTGAGAAATGTCTACTCAATGAGAAAGAGAGGAAAGCTGAACCCCCAAGAAGAGAGAGGGTTTTATGTTGATAGAGTCGATCAGAGTTGTTGTTTTTCCCATCTTTTTCTCTGAAGTGACTGAATAGGCCGGAGTTTTCCGCCTGTTTTCAAAGTGAGCCCCTTGTGATTTCGTGAATCACGCCGTGTGATAGTTAAGGTCTGCCGCAGACCAGGTGTTTCGAAAACTCTGTAAATCAAAAATCCTGTTTATTTCCGTAAAAAACTTGATTGAACTGCACTTATAAATCAAATTTATATCCTCAATTCTTATTTTTATCATATGAACTTTTAAACTCTTTTTTGTAAATAAAATTTAAAGTGTCCCTATGACTGAAAATGGCCCCTCTTCTTGAAGCAGTTATAAGTCTAGTAGAGATCGAAACGTTACAATATCTGTAGTTACAATAACGAAGGATCTCAAATCAAAATGTTTAACGTTTGCACATTCTATTATATTTTAATCAATTAAAAATTCAAGAATAAAAACAAATTATAAGAATTGTTTTTCTGCTTATTGTTACTGATGCATCCAAATCACTTGATTTTATTTTTATCTGAATTGAAACAAAACACACAGTAATAACTTCTGTGCTGCAAAAATGAGTGAACAATTGTTGAAATTTGTGCATATTCAATGAATTGACAAATCATTGAAAATCAGAATTGCAAGTGAAAGTCAAGAAATAGTAATTTTAACCAATTGCAGAATCGCATTGGGCAGTGTTCCGTAAACAGAATTAGCACCTCCTCACACAACCTTGACATTATTCTGCTCACTTTCTGTCCATTCAAATAGATGTTTACGAATTCTTTACCGTACTACCTTTATCTATAACCCTTTTTTTTAAAAAATATTTTTCTCTGGGAGTTTGATTCGTCCTTGAAAATAAAGATAACGCCTCCAGTGCAACATTAATTTAAGGTACTTACTCATTCACACTAAATTCCAGTACACATGTTTCTGTTTAATTTTTTAAAAGATAAAAGTTGAGTAAAATTCGAAAATAAAAAAAACAATTGTCATACTATAAAGCACGAGTTCTTAAATTAAGTACAAATTATTAAGAATAATGCATACAGCTTACATAATGTCTATATTTTTGATTATTTTATTTCAGAATTTTAAGGATCTATATAATAGAAGTTTAAAAATTGTTGTGAAGTAGATAGATAAATTCTGACATGAACAAATACAAAACAGCACGAGATTTCTATTATTATATGATGCCTCAATGACACCATATTTACAATATTTTTTAATTTTTCCAAGTATCTAATATAGATACTTGGATATTTGATATAATTATCAAATACCCTGTAATTTGCGAACATTTGTGTGCTCATTTCATTTATACAAATTTCTGGGTTCATCAGATTTATTTATTTCATCAACAACTATTCGACACATAAACGACATTTGCATTTAAAAAATATATATATTTCTTATATAGTGACTTATCTCTTCTGCTTAGACAAACATGACAGGAAGAGCAACATAAATCATGGTAGAAAATGTACGGTTCTGCAATTCAAATTGTTCAACAATTTACAAATTTTACGTTTTCTCGGGTAAAAAAATTTTTAACTTGTAGTAAATATAAACTAATAGCATTTTTGTCCAGATATAAATACAAAATCTATTCTTACTTCCGTTACAAAATAAACTCAGTCTAAGGATTTGATAATAATTCCAATTATTTATTACTTACAATTATTTATATTTTTTAAACAAAAAAATTGTAAATTCTTTATTAATGATAGAGAAGCTTTTTAATGACATATAGCCATAACAAATGAAGTAATAAACAGTTGTTAATGAAATAAATAAATCTGTAGAATCCCAGAAACTTGCATCAAAGAAATGAGCACACAAATATTCGTGTGCAATCATCATTACGCACAAATATGTGCAATAATTATCAATTACAGGGTATTTGAAAATTATTGCACACAAATGCAAATTTATGTAAAAAATAGACGAAATAGAAAATAAATACATTTTGTCTGCAACAAAAAAAAAAAAAAAATACAAGATGCCTAAAAAGTATTGAACACATAACAAAATTATAGAAACAAACCCCAAGATATATGAATAAAATTTCGTTACTGTTTCGCAATATAGTAACAAAAGTTAATAAATTTCGATTCCATAATTCGTCAGATGCAGGTGCTTGTCGATATATGATATGAAATCGAGTATTATTTGGATGTACAACGAGCAACGAAAGGATATAACAGTGAAATTTATTAATTTTTATTGTTATATATAGTTAAATTAATAATAACATTTTATTTCTATCTCTTCTATTTTTTACATAACTTTGCATTGCGTGCAATAATTAACACACTATAATTTGCGAATATTTATGTGCTCATTTCTTTGATACAGGATTCTGGGAATCTTCAGATTTATTTATTTCATTAACAATTATTATTAACATATGTTTCATTAAAACCGGCAAAAAGGGCGTTTAGATTTAAAAAAGCAGGGATGTTATCTAGTGGCTTACTTCCTTCATACAAATGTATGGGATTCTTCAGATTTATTTATTTTATTAACAGCTATTCATTAATAGATATTTCATTAACAGCTATTTATTTCATTAACAACAGCATAAAGAGCATTTATATTCTAAAAACAGGGGTGTTATCTAGTGACTTATTTCATTGATGCAAATTTCTTGGGATGCTTCAGATATATTTATTTCATTAACATATTCATTAATAGCTATTCATTAACAGCTGTTCATTAATAGCTATTTCATTAAGAGCTATTAATTAATAGCTATTTATTTCATTAACAGCAGCATAAAGGGCATTCTAAAAACAGTGATGTTATTTAGTGACTCATCTCTTCCTTTTAGGTAAACATGATTCCTAGAACAGGGAGGACAAAATAAGTCATGGTAGAAAAGGTATGTTTCTGCAATTAAAATTGTTCAACAATTTACAGATTTCAACAACAACAATTTATAGGTTTCAGATCCAGATCTATCCTCTCCATCGACATAATGACTACTTTGAGTTTGTTCATTTGTTATTCATTGGCATATAGACTATCAGTTTCTCTGAATCTCTAGTGGCGTTCAAGATCAATCGCTCAAAAGACCATAAATTGACAAATAACATATATTTTATGATTCTAGAACAGAATCTAGGACAAACATGATTCCTAGAACAGGATCTAGGACAAACATGATTCCTAGAACAGGAATGACAAAATAAGTCGTTGTAGAAAAGTATGGTTCTGTAATTAAAATTTTCATAAATTTACAGATTTCAACAGCAACCGTTCAACAATTTATAGGTTTCAGATCCAGATATATCATCTCCACCGACATAATGACTACTTTGACTTTGTTCATTTGCCATTCATTCTCATATGGACATCAATTTCCCTGAATCTCTAGTGCTGTCTAAGAGCAATCACACACAAAAGACCATAAATTGACAAATAACATATGTTTTATGATTCTAGAACAGGATCTAAGACAAACATGATTCTTAGGACAGAAATGAAAAAATAAGTCGTGGTAGAAAAAGTATGGTTCTGAAATTAAAACTGTTCAACAATTTACAGATTTCAACAACAACAGATCAACAATTTACTAATATAGGTTTCAGATACAGATATATCCTCTCCACCGACATAATGACTACTTTAAGTTTGTTCATTTGCCATTCATTCGCGTATAGACAATAAATTTCTCGGATTCTCTAGTACTGTCCAAGATCAATCACCCAAATGACCCTAAATTTGCAAATTACATATGTTTTATGATTCTAGAACAGGACTTAGGGAAAACATGATTCCTAGAACAGGAATGCCAAAATAAGTCGTGGTAGAAAAAGTATGGTTCTGAAATTAAAATTGTTTAACAATTTACAGATTTCAGCAACAACCGTTCAATAATTTATAGATTCAGATCCAGATTTATCCTTTCCGCCGACATAATGACTACTTTGAGTTTGTTCATTTGCCATTCATTCTAGTATGGACAATCAATTTCTCTGAATCTCAGTAGATCAATCACCCAAAAGACCATAAATTGACAAATTACATATACTTTATTGTGTGAACTAATTCAGACACTCATATATCTTAACGAAATGGTACTCTGTTTCCACCTGTTAAGAGATCATAACTGGGACACGACCTCCAATTCATCACAAAAGTGACAGCTCAAATTGACATCCAAATATTTACTAATGTCAGACCAAGGCACTAAAATAACCCAGCATTTTAATTCATAACCCAGAATCGTTCGTGTAACGGCGTAGCGCAAACCTCAAGACGAGTCCTAAGAAAAAGCCTAGAGGGTAGATCATGAAATTATTCGTGTCGCATTCCATTGATCTTCTTTTATGCACCTTTTTTTTTTTCTATCGGTCCAAGGCTTTCCTCGTTTGCTAGCCCCTGGAGGAGTATTCTGATAAAAGGGACACAAATCGGCTTTCCTTCAAAAACACAATCTTAACACAGAATTAATAGAATAACAGGCCCAATATGAAATCGCAAATTTCGTTATAGCCCTGAAATTTGCATGTAATCATTGTATATTATTTAAACTCTTAAATACATAAAATATCGGAAAAAAATAAAGAAATGAACAAATTTTTGAGCAAAATAATGTTTTTAATCCTTACCATTTATAATATTTTGTATTCCAATGAAAAATCAGCTCGTATTTGAAGATGTTTTCTCATCATATTATTTGCAAGTTTTTAATCACTTGGCCTTCAATTTAAGTAAAAAAAAAAAAAAGTACACATTTCTTTTTTTTTTATATTAAATGTTAAACATTTAATATTTTTTTAAATTATAAAAAAATGATATAGAAATAAACTAAATCATTTACAAAACATATGGCAAACATGTAAAAAAATTACTTTTGAAAGTTTTAGAGTCATGACAATTCGTTCTAATTGCAATTATTTAAAAAATAATAATATCTTATTAATATGAATTTTAAGCATATTGCAAAATATAATATATTATAATTAACAATAACATCGCAGAAGTTCTTATATATTAATTTTCTTATAAAAAGAATTGATTCCTGCCTACGAGTATTTGTTAGTATATAAAATCATAAGCGTAATATAGTATTAAGACATACGTCATAGTATGTATACTAAAGGTCGTAAACCGTCTTACTAAAGGTCGAAACATAAAAATTCATATTTTACAATTTAAATAAAAGATACTTAATTCGGTGTTTTATTTTGCCTAGTTTAATTTTTAACTCGAGGCCTGATGTTCGAGAGACTAGCGCTCGGCACCACAGGTTTCGGATTCGAGTCCCGGCGGTGAAATGGATGTTTGTAGTGGTTCGGAATCCAATTTAAACAGTAGATCCTGGTCAAATATGACTACTACTACTACTACACCACACCCCATTACTGTGTCTAAAGCTGAATTGCCCCTATACAGTTTGGGAATGGTGTTTTATGTGTCTGTGACGCTCTACGTTCATATGAGACCGGCTTAAAGTGAATTCCGAACCACTTCACCACAAGGAACTCGAACCCGAAACCTGTGGTACCGAGCGCTCAGACAGTCACTCGGCCATCAGGCCCCTGGTCAAATATGTCTTAGAGCGTCGGGCGTAGGACTGACAACCTAACCGTAAAAAGAAAAACATCTCCTGTCTCCAAAATCTGCCAGTAGGCAGACAGCCTTGACCACTGATGATGATAATGATGATGATGGCCGGTAATTACATTCTAATCGGCTAGATGTTTTATCTGATACCATCCATTTTAATATGTATTATCATTAATTTTACACAATTTTAATTGAATTACTTATCAATATTTATTTAAAAAGGCAAAGCATTTTTAGTTTGTAAGCATTTTTTAAATATTCTGTAGACTGGAGTGTATATTTAAAAAGCCGGCAAATAATAGATCATGAGAATAATATGTCTTCACACAAAACTCAGTATGTATCCTGCCATATCCTGATTGCGAAGAAATAGGAAGTTTAGGTCTTGTCTGATACTGCCAGCCATTCAACAAGCCGACAAGGGGAAATGGGGAATTTCTTATCTTTTTTCTAATTCCCGTTCTTACTTTAAGTAATGCATACAGTAAAACCATAGTCTAAGGAAATATATTTCACAACGAACAGGAATATTTCCATTTCTAGTTTATTAATACTTAAAAGGCAAGTCTGGCCAACTCACGTTCCAGTATACTGATATAAAAGTGGCCCACTACGAAATCGTAAATTTTCTTTAAAAATGCGTTTTTTTCTATTTTATTAATTTTTTAATTCAAATTATATAAAAATGTATAGTAAATTTATTTGATTAACACAATTTTAGTATTGAACAATTCGGAATAATTTGAATTTTAACGCTGAATAAATTTTATGAATAAATTTTAGTACTGAATAATTTGGATTTTAGTACTGAATAATTTGAACTTTAGTACTGAATAATTAAAAGTTAATACTGAATAATTTGAATTTTACTGAGTAATTTAAATAATTTAAATTTTAATACTGAATAATTTGAATTTTAGTACTGCATAACTTCGAATGCAAATGAATAATTTGAGATAAACTACGGATTAAATATATTTTTTTAAAACATTTATTTATGAAATTTATTATAATATTAATGAAACTTATATCCAAAAAATGCGATCATAATCTTGAAATTTTAAAAATTTGAGAAATTTTGAATTTAAGAAAATATATTTTATTGACAAATTAAAAAAAAAAACCATCGAAGTTTTAATTTCCATGCTTTTTATGAATACATTTAAATAAATTTACGTAATCAATGATATTTGATAATGTAATCAAAATAATCATTAACCATCTGCCTAATGAAACTTTATCTTAATTATGATATATAAATTTTAAATTATTGCATAAAGGTAATTATTAAATGTTCCCAATTGTTACTATTACTTAAATTAGCACTATACATGTTTCTTAAAAATGTATATTTTTTTATTTTATATTATTATTATTATTACTATTTTATTATTTTTATACTTATTATTATTTATATTTTTATTATTTTATTTTCAACTTGCGATTTTTAATATTTATTTTATTATATTTTATTTTTTTGACCTTTGGTGACGAAATAAAAATAATCAATAATCACATCTCTAATGAAACTTTACCTTAAATCATGACATATAAATTTTAAATGATTGCTTAAAAAAAATTATTAAATGTTTCCAATTGTTGGCATTGTTTAAAATAGCACTATACAAGTTTTCTTAAAAAAAATGTACTGTTTTATTTTATTTTTTTCATCTGCCGATTTTTAACATCTATTTAATTAAATTTATTAATCTATTTTATAAAAATAAGAATTGAGAATAAAAATATTTTTTTTTCATTTCTAGTTACTTTAATTGATATTACTATAATTATTTTTTTTTTGTTAATTGAATCAAAATTTATGATTAAAAGGTACATTCATTAATAAAGATTAAAACCAAATAAAAAAAAAAGAATGAAATCAAATTTTTTTTTAAAATTGAATCATAAGTTATTTATTTATTTTTATTTTAACTGCATATCTATTTCAATTCATTTTTTTCTCAGATAAATAACAGAAAACAGATGTCATAATATTCCAAGTATTATGCAACAATTATCTTTTATCATTTTAAAGCAACATTTATCAGTTTAAGAGATACTAAATTGATATAAAGAAGTAAATTCTAAGGTATTCATTTCAAAACATTTAAATAGAATTGCACTTTTTAGCCGGTAATATCTAGTTTTGAGAATTATCGATTTTATTTAACAAAAAAAGTTTAAATAAAATAGATTTTTATAGAGATTAAAAGAGAAAGATTTTATGTGCGTTCTCTTCTTGTGCAATCGTAAATTATTAAAGAATACAAAAAAAAAAAGTTAAGCTCTAAATTTTACGAAATTAAATTAATTTAAAACAGCAAAACAATTCACTTCATGTAAGTCGTTTCAGTCCTTCAAACGTGAAAGAAAAATAAACGTATCAACTGTTTTAAAAATTCACCTTGGTAATAACATCTGACAGTAGTCAATAGTTCATAATAAAGCTCTAGCGAGACGTAGATAAAATTAATCTCTACCCCTATAGGCATGAATTTCATACATCAAACATATTTCTCTCATATATACTTCTTATTAATTAACTAATGATATGATCAGAATTTATTTTATATATTATGATATTATAAATACCATTTTTAAAATATATTGGAAACTGAAATATTAAAGCCAAATATGAATATGAAAAAAGCTTTTTATTGTACAAACAAGAAATGATAATTTAGTTTTATAAAAATAAAATAAATATTTATCTCTATATGTAATAAATAATTAGAATGATTTGGAACATTCATAATTAAAGAAGGGCATTATGGCTGAATGAATAGCTCTCTGGCGCTCGGTGCCACAAGTTTCAGGTTCGAGTTCCGGAGATGCCATGGATGTTTGTAGTGGGTCGGAATGTGTAGTGGGTGGGTAACTTTAAACCGTAGTCCTGGTCCATTATAATTATAGAGCAATGGGCAGGGGAACTGACAACTCTACTTCGTAAACTGTCAGAGTCACGGAGCCAAGTCAGACTTCTACCTACGCGTGTTCCATCACAACAGAAGCTCCCCCCTTTTACCTCCTTTTAGGAGACGACACAGGCTGTTGGATTTGGTCTAGATATTGATGTCTACCAAGTGGGATAAGAAACAACAACATAATTAAAGATGTCAATAAAAAAAATCTAAATTTTATTTAATACTGTTTATAATATAATTTTACGAATTTCAATTCCTTCTTTATTCTTTACTATATCAGTGGATCTTATGTTTTACTTATATATGCTATGAATAATCTTCCTATTGGGGATAATGTTATTGTATCGCTTAAGTCTTTCAGGAGTCCTTATTTGTACATCATATGGGACAAAAACTAAAAAAAAAAATTCCCATCTAGGCAGCCTAGCTTATATCAGCCAATTTTCATTTAGTCGATTCGTTTCTGAAAACAAGGACTGCAATACTTGCCTCCAGCGGACTTGAACAAGACCTCTCCTGAACACTAATTGTCCATGCTCTCCATCTAACTGACCACTGGGTCAAGAAACTCATCAATTGGCGACTAAGTGAGCATTGTAAGATAATATTATCATATAATATGCATGTATTCGACAATTCAATAGAACAAAAATCAAAATAAGTATATAATTATAATTATATTTATGAATTCAACAATAGCACAACGTTCTTTTTTTAATTAAAATATTTTTTATTCATCCCTAATCTGTCTGTTTTTTTTAATCTATTAATTTGCTTCTCTCAGAAATAGTATATTTTTATTTAATGAAAAAAATACATTCGTTTAAAGAAAAAAATTCTTAATGAAACATAAATTTCAAATGCTCATTTATCAAAAACATCACTTAGTCGAGAAACTCATCATTTGGCGACTAAGTGAGCATTTGTACGATAATATTATCATATAATATGAATTAATTCGACAATTCAATAGAACAAAAATTAAATAAGTATATAATTATAATTATGTTTATCAATTCAACAGTAACACAACATTCTTTTTTTTAAGTAACATATTTTTTATTCATTACTAATCTGTTTCTATTTTTGAGCTATTAATTTGCCTCTCTCATAAATGGTATATATTTCTTTAATGAAAAAAAAAAAAAAAGTTTAATGAAAAAAAAAAATACATTCGTTTAAAGAAAAAAATTACATTGTTAATGGAACATAAATTTCAAATTATCATTTATCAAAAAGCATAAAAATATAAAAAAAAAAATAAATAAATAAATAAATAAAAAA
This sequence comes from Caerostris extrusa, assembly GCA_021605095.1. NCBI lineage: Eukaryota > Metazoa > Arthropoda > Arachnida > Araneae > Araneidae > Caerostris > Caerostris extrusa. Next base: position 51,851 of record BPLR01003525.1, read on the forward strand.
AAAAAAAAAAACAGTAGCGCAGAACGATAAAAAAATTACTCGCCCGATAGATAAACGTAATATTATTTTAAGTCATTTTGTGTTTACATAATAAGTATTCATAGTCAATTGACGTGAAAAAAAATAAATTCGAATCCATTTTAAAAAACGAAAGGCTAATATCGTTTGCTGTTGTTCTCTTTCATTGTTCGATTGAAGAATCGAACGAAGGGGTAAAATGGCGTGGAAGATGATCGTCCTCCCTTTTTTCCGTGTTGTGGAACAGACGATGCGGAAAACAACAGCATTTTAGAAGGTGAAAGTCGAGTGCCGTAACACTCCAATGCGCAGCAACGTCAAATTCTTTCTTCTTTTTTTTTTTTTTTATTAATGTTTATTTACATGCCTTCACTTTTACCGCGATTATTATCCGTAATTTTTCAAATTATTCTATTTTATTTTATTTGCTTTCTTCATATTTTCTTTTCTTTGATGATAAATGGAACGAGATTTTTGACTTCTGTGTTCTTGTAGGAAAAAGAATAACACGAATTCCAACGTAATTGTCTGTCTTTGACGTTTTGACATTTTTATCTTTTCTTGAATGGTTTTGGCTGCTGAGCTCTCAAGTAAATAGATAAATTCTTAGCTTGGCGGGAATTTTTTCAGAATTTGGAGCTATTATTAATTAACCTCTTATGGGACACTGACCCATATATATATAATCGTTTATTTAATTTTTAAATTTAATTGGTGTTGTTCTAAAGAAAAACATTTAAATTTTTAAACAATGAAAAACAAGAAAACCATCACATAGCAGAATTATAATATAAATATTGTAATGGTAAACTATACGTCTATATCTTAAAATAAACTGAATTCATCTAAAAGTTTAAACAAAAAAATGCAGTAAAATAATTCTATATTTGAGAAAAAGTAAAGAACCGATATGCCCTCAATATAAATATTTTTTATTCTAATTTTTTTGCCTTTTTTTTTTTCTTTTCTTTCCGTATCTTTTATTTTTCTGCTTGCTGAAATTTTCTTCAAATAAAATGAATAAAATATATAAAATTAAAACTTAATAATATTTTTTTCTTCGTTTTATAAGAAATTCGTCCCTGATGATGTTAATTTAATTTAAAAGGAACGCTTATCTGAATACATAGCATTCAAAATTAAAGTTACGAACTGAACATGAAATCAACAAAATCAACTTAAAATTCCCAATCGATAAACAAAAATATTCAACAAATATTTTTAAAATGGTAATAATTTTTGATACTATGAAATATTTTTGCTTTAAAAAAGGTAAATAATTTTTAACTAAAATTGAAAATTTCGTAAATAACAAATGTTATTTTTAAATTATCTTCATATTTGTTTTTGTTTTTTTTCTCCAACACATTACTTCACAAAAAAAAAACATCACAATTTTTTTTTTAATGTTTTCATCAACATATAAAGAGGTTTAATTCACATTAACCGCAATGAGAATTATATTTAACTTCGAAATTATTTATAGAATAAATTTTATCACAAAAAGAGATACATAAATAATACAAGGAAAGGAGGAACAACAAGATATAATAAAAGGAGAGACTTTAACAAACATAGCATTGTTACTTATTCGTCGTTAAAAATAATTGTTTGTTAATGATAGTTGTTACTTAAATATTTAATTGAATTTTAAACTGAAAATAAGCTGTCAGACAGTTATTGTTTTTAATATCACGTAAAAATTAAAAAAAGATTATTTATAGAATTGATATGTAAAGCAAAACAGGTATGTTTACGTTTTATATTCTTATGTGACGACTTCCTAATTGAAAATTATACAACTGTCATAGCAAATTGTAATAAGTATGTGTATTGCACGTAACTTGATTGATATCAACAAGTCTGTCTGCTTACATTAATATTATAACGAAGTTATTGAAATAAATTTCCAGTATAATCATGTCAAATATCAAGAGAAATATGGTCGATTGCGCAATGATAAATTTAAATAATATTTTTAAGCAATTATAAAACGAGATCTATGTTTAAAAATAGCACATACAAGATGAGTTTTTTATTTTAAATACATAATCCACTAAGATTTTACCTCATTTTGTCAATTTTGGAACATAATATTGTAAAGTAAAGCTGTATCAATGCTTTAAAACTTTTATCAACATTCTTAATTCTACATTCTTTAACCTCTTTTAACCATAATCCTTTAGCTTATGAATAAAATCCTTCTTATATAATAAAAAACCGATTAGTTACATAAAATCACATGAGCTTAATGTATATTCTAATAAATTAAATAGAATAGAATGGAATAAGCTATTAAGTTATAAATAGTATCTGCATAATACATATATAATGCAAATACCGTAAATAAAATGACACGATTAATCTTACAATTATGTGTTTTTTGGGTTTAATATCATGGGATGTCATTAAAACATTTATCAACTCCTTTCACGGTCCATTGTGAAAATATTCGTTCTAGATACATTATTATTGTATTACACGTGTCTCAGTTAATGATTCAGATACATCTATGCCGTTAATAGACACCAATTTTCCCATTTCGGTGTTCTATTTTTAGTTAACACCACTTAGAGAACGAAAATATCATCAAAATAATAAACGCACAACACAGATCGTAAAACGGATTAAAAAAATGTGTCATAGAATTTTTTTCATTCTTATTAAAAAGCTAATGATTTGACGTATTTTTATTAGAGTAAAAAAAAAAATTATTATTAAAATATGATAAAAAATTATGGTACATTTGATGCTACTTTATTAGCTGAAAAATATTTTTAGGGCACTTTAATATAAATTAACTACAAATAGGGAAGATGCACTTGATTTCTATTGATATTAATAAAAATTTTAAAATGATATATTTTTTAGTATAACTCAATCTTTATTTTTTATGGAACATTGTTTGCTTGTTAATGAAGTTTATTTTAACTAAGAATTTTTTTATTTTACAATAAAATTACAATAACTAATTAGTTTTTAAATGTTTCAAGTAGAAAAATATAAAAATATAAAAATGCAATGCATATTTTTTAAACTATATTTTAAAATTTGCTAACGATTATTTAATTGCAAACGATTATCAATAAAAAAATTCTAAATCTAAGAATTTTACTAAAACCATAACTGAATATTTTTAACTTTAACAAGCACTAGAAAAAAAAATAAATTAAAAAATAAACCTGTAATATTATCGTTTGGATAATTATTTATAAACAGAAAAATAATTTAAAAATATTTTCACTCTTCATCTACATCTTTTTCTTCAAATTCTAACATTTAAAATGAATTATCCTAAACTAAAATTGAATTGTGGAATGTTTATCAATGAAAATCTTAAATATTTTGAGAAAATTACACTCTTCAAATTCTAACATTTAAAAATGAATTGTTCTAAATTAAAATTCGAATTGTGGAATGTTTATCTCTAAAAATCTTAAATATTTTGAGATAAATTATATTCTTCAAATTCTAACATTTAAAAATGAATTATACTTCTATTACGATATATATCAATAATAATAAAAAAAAAAAAAAAACTTTACGGTTGAATAAATTAGTCCTGTTACATGCATAAGGTTGCTACAATTTTTTCAGACGTTTCCAAAAATAAAATAAAAGTTTTTAAGAAACTCAGATAAAACTTGTGAAATATGTATATGTTTAAAAGTATTTATTAAAAAAAAAAAAGAACATATTTTGCAATTTTTATAATTATTCTACCAGTAATAAATCACTTCTTAAGAAATATAAGACATCATATATAAACAAAAAGAATCTGATTATAAACTTGGAGAAAAAATAGAATACAAGAAAATAAAATATTCAAAACACGAGAACATTAATGCATTACAATTTCAATTATTTTAGCAAACAATTCCATTACGATATTCTTTTTTTTTTTTTCGTATAAAAAAAATGTTAAGATTGAAAATTAAATACATAAATTAATAATAAATAGCTTTAGCTAATAATAAAATAAAGTGTATATATAATTAATTTTAAAATTTACTATTTATGTTTACTACTTTTATCATAATAAAAATATAATTCGTTTTAATATCGTTATTAATAAATATTTAAAAATATTTTTTTAATTCTTATTTAATTTGGAATAATTTGTTTGCAAAGTATTTATAATAAAGAAATGGAACACAAAAGTTTTTTTTTTTTTTTTTTCTAATGATTTTTCTACTTATAAAAAATGAATTTATAATATTACAGTTAAGTTATTTTATTATTAAATTATATTTTTAAATATTAAATTCTTACCTTTTCTTTGCTTCCATAAATACCAAGCAAAAGCAGCTGCAAGGCCTCCCATCACCAGAGTTACCACGATGGTTGCTATGACGATGCCGGCCACACCGCCGGACGTATAGCAATCTCCATCAGCAGCCGAAACAGCCAATAAACATTCCAACAACAGCAAAACACACAGAACCGTCGGCGAACACATGAAGAACACCACACGATTTCAGAACAAAATAGTAATTAATCCACAAAGAATATCCGCAAACGATAAACTTTTTTCAATATTCCACGAAAATCATTTTCGTAAAAAAAAATATATAAATAAATAAATAAAAAAAATTCACACTAATATTTTTTTTACGAAAATTATTTTAAACTTCTGTTTTTCGTTTTAGAAATTTGTCAATAAATTTTAAATTGTTTTTGAGAATTTTTTATTTGTCTCTTTATCGTACAATTCGCAATTCCAGTATTTATTTATCAGGTTTGTTTACAGCAGCACGTGAGATTATCGTCTGCCGTAGTATTTCGAATTCCTGCCAAGTTCCGCGGGTTGCCAATATTTTACTAAGTCGTGAAAAAAAAAAAAAAAAAAAGCGCGCAAGGTGTCGTAGTTTGGCGATGGATTTGGCGCAAATTCAACAGGTGTATGAATTGAAAACATGCACGATTGAAAGGAAAGAAGAACGCATTACGAAAAGATACGAAACGTATCATGAATTTGCTATTTTGTTTTTAAATACGCAAATAAATTTTATATTGTTTGTGAATAAACTTAGAAAACAAGTTTTTTTATAATTTTTTTTCTATATATATAGAGAGAGAGATGAATGGAGAAAAAAATAAATTATTTCTTGGCGAGTAATTTTGAAAGGGGAAAAACTTAAATCATAACTTCATTTGATGATTTAATGGAATTTGGCTATTATAGTTAAAATGTCATATTTCCAAATGACAATTGAAAACATAAATAGATTTTAAAGTGAAATGTATGTCAAGAATAATTATTATAAGGTTTTATAAAAAAGGAAAATTTTTAAATTTTAAATTTTTAATTATATAATAGTGTTTACAATAGTGTTTAAAAGTATTGAACAGAACACAAATAAATATTGCCTTTGAGATTAAATCTTTGTGGTCTATTTTCGAATATTTGAACTACCAGAATTTGCATATTTACGTATTTAAAGACACATCAGAATTTTGTCAAATGTCATGTACTACTGTGAACAAAAAGGAGGACCAATTTTTTAATTTAAAATTCCGGAACTTATGGAATTTCAATTTCTTTTCTATTTTAAGTTGCTGGCACTGTCCTTGACATTTGAGAAATTTCACGTCAAAATATTCATTAGTGTTTGAGACGCTTGGCTTTGTGAGATGCTAAAACCGATTCCGCCGATTTTTGAAATTGTTGAATTAATTGAGAAAAGAAAATTAAATTAAATTTTGTTTGCGGAAACGTATAGAATGGTTGCAGAAGGCATTCGGTAAGCATTCCTATATAGGAAATAAATGTTTAAAACATATATAAACAGTTCAAAGAAGGCACAGAACGCGTAGAAGACGAAAAGCCCTCTGGTCGACTCAACAGCGACCGACTAAGCTCACGTCCAAAAATTAAAGATTTGGTGCTTTCAAGCCGTCGATTTACAATTAGAGACCTTGCTGATGATGTTGGAATTTCAAAAGGATCAGTCAATTCCATTTTGGGCCTCAAACGCGTCAAATCTCGATTGGTACCGAAAACACTGAATGCGGCAGCTCACACTGCATTGATTCTTCATGACTTTTTTTCACCAAAAATGAAATCCATATCCTTCCACAATCACCGTATTCCCTCCGTGCGACTTCTGGCTATTCCCTAAACTCAAAAGACCACCCGGGGACACCGTTTTGAGACGACTGAAGAGATTCAACGTGAATAGCCGTGCGCTTTGAAGGCCATCCCTGCCGATGACTTTTAGCAAGCATTGAGGATTGAAAAAAAAAGTTGATAAAGTGCATTGTGTCCGGAGGGGATTACTTTGCAGGTGATGAAATAAATTTGGCAGAATAAATAAAGAGTTTTTGAAAAAAAAAAAAAAAAATTGGTCTTCCCTTTTCGGCACAGTAGTAATTTTATAAAATTGTTGATTTTGTAATTGCTGTTGATGTTCAAAAGAACGTATGAAAAATATAAATGATACTTAAAACAACAGGCTTTAATTAGGGAGAATCGTAAAATATTATTTATAAAACAAGAAAAATTTAAAGCAAACAAAAATATCCCTCATTAATGTAATACAGCCCAACTTCCCTGTATACTATCTTATGATTTAATGAGCTGTTTATTCCGTTCCGCATTAGTGGATTTTTAAACAACAAATTGCTGTTATTACAAGGAAATAAAAGAATTGTTATGAATATCTAATAAGAGAAAGCTTAAAGATTACTGTTATAAAAACCATCCTCATTATAAAAAAGAATAATTAATTATATTATTCTTAGTGAATTTAATGTAGTTAATATTTTGCGTTCTAAATTCAGTAATTTTGATAAACTCTATGATGTTTAGTCAACAGCGAATGTTTGCGGGTAGCAAAAAAAAAACACGATTTTTCCTCTGTCTCTTTATATATACACTGAAGTGACAAAAGTCATGGGATACCTCTTAATATCGTGTCGGCCCTCCTTTCGCCCGGCGAAGTGCAGCAACTCGACGTGGCATAGACTCAACAAGTCGTTGGAAGTCTTCTGCAGGAATATTGAGCCATGCTGTCTCGATAGACGTCCATAATTGTGAAAGCGTTGATGGTGCAGGATTTTGGGCACGAACAGACCTCTCGAGGATGTCCCATAAATGCTCGATGGGATTCATGTCGGGCGATCTAGGTGGCCAGATCATTCGTTGGAATTGTCCAGAATGTTCTTCAAACCAATCGCGAACAGTTGTGGCCCGGTGACATGGCGCATTGTCATCCATAAAATCCCATCGTTGTTTGGGTACATGAAGTCCATGAATGGCTGCAAGTGATCTCCAAGTAGCTGAACATAAGCATTTCCAGTCAATGTTCGGTCCAGTCGCACCAGAGGACCAAGTCCATGCCATGAAAAAACAGCCCACACCATTACAGAGCCACCACCAGCTTGAACAGTGCCTTGCTGACAGTTTGGGTCCACGGCTTCGTGTTGTCTGCGCCACACTCGAACCCCCTACCATCAGCTCTTACCAACTGAAATCGTGACTCATCGGACCAGGCCACGGTTTTCCATTCATCTAGGGACCAACCGATATGCTCATGTGCCCACGAGAGTCGCTGCAAGCGATGCCGTTCTGTCAGTAAAGGCACTCGAGTCGGTCTTCTGCTGGAATAGCCCAAGAAAGCCAAATTTCTCTGCACAGTTCTAACAGACAAGTCCCTTGTACGTCCCACATTGATTTCTGCGGTTATTTGAAGCAGTGTTGCTTGTCTGTTAGAATTTACGATTCTTTGCAGACGTCGCCGGTCTCGGTCGTTAAGTGCAGGCGGTCGACCACTGCGCTGTCCATGGTGGGATGTTATGCCTGAAATTTCATACTCTCGGCACACTCTTGACACAGTGGATCTGGGAATGTTGAATTTCAACGATTTCAAAATGGCATGACCCATGCGTCTAGCTCCAACTAACATTCCGCGTTCAAAGTCTGTTAATTCCCGTCGTGCGGTCATCATCACGTCAAAACCTCTTCACGTGAATAACTTGAACAGAAATGAAATCTCTGCGAAAGCACTGCGCATTTATACCTGTTCTACGCGATGCTACTGCCATCTGAAAATTTGCATATTGCTATCCCATGACTTTTGTCATTTCAGTGTATATATATATATTTAAGTATGTGTGTGTAAAATAAATAAAAACTTGAAGCTTAATATTAAAATTGATTTACTGAAATTATTATTATTTTATTATTATTTATAATTATTATTTTTTACCTTAACTCAAAAATAGGAAAATATATTGATAACCCGGGAGAGAAAGATCTTAAGAATTATATTTGGACCTATCAGAGAGGGTGATGTTTGGAGGAGGCGTTACAATTTTTAAATTGTAAAATTGTTCAGAGAAAAGGATATTATAAATTATATAAAATCAAAGAAAATTCAATGGCTAGGACACACAGAGAGAAGGAATGATAACAGAGGCAGATAAAAAAAAAAAGATTTTTAAGTTTAAGTAGCAAACCAAAAGAAAAAAAGGGAAGGCCAAAAAAGAGATGGAATTGAAGAAGTGGAAAAAGATCTGAAGAACCTAAAGATCACACATTGGAAAACCAAAGCTCGAGACAGACGACTTTGAAATCGTATTGTCACGTAGACCACGGTCCAACATGGACTGTAGTACCGGAGAGTTAGTTAGTTAGTCATTGCGTTTTGCATTTAGAACAATTTTTTGCAGGAACAAAGAGCAAAAGTGATTAGTTATGATTTCTTTTAATAGATTTTTATGTTCATATCTAAAAATATTATTCTCAAATATATATGAAGATCAAAATTAAGTTGGTCACCAACTCGTGGTCCATTGGTAATGGGCGCAGTTAGGTATATACATTCAAATCCGCTATCCAATCGTTGCAGTCCCTGCTTTCAGAAAATTAATGAATATTATGGCAATAAGAGAATCTCATTAATAATCAGGTTTCATGGTGTGATATTTCGGGTTTTGCTTCTGTACTATAAGCAAACAAAGGGCATTTATCCCTAAAAGTCCGAAAATCTGAAAGCAATGCTTATCCTTCATCGCTCGTCATTTATTGCTGATAACATGTATAAACAGAATGAGGCAAAAAAAAGTAATAATAATGGGTTAAAGCTCATTAATGCATTATTTGGTAACGTAATTTTAAAATCGGACATGTTTTCAGTCCTCATAAATTAAGTAGAGTATTCTTAAGACAGACGTACGTCTCAGGACAATGTCTTTGATAAACAGCACATTTTAGAATCTTGTTGTCATGATAACTAACTAACTACGGCACTACAGTCCATGCTGGACCATGACCACCTTAACAATACGACTCCAAAAAGCTTCTGTCTCGAGTTTTGGTTTTCCAATTTGTGATCTTTAGGTTCTTCAGATCCTTTTCCACTTCATCAATACATCTCTTTTGGCCTTTTTTTTTCTTTGAACCTGGCAAAATCTTTTTGCGTCTCTGCCATTGTCCATTCTCTGTGTACTAAACCATTGAATTGTCTTTGTCTTTATATAATTTTGATATCCTTTTATCTAAACAATTTTGCAATTTCATGATTGTAACGCCTCCAAACATCACCCTCTCCGACAGGTCCAAATAGAGCTCTTAAGATCTTCCTCTCCCAGGTTATCAACATCTTGTCTTGCTTTTGAGTTAAGTTTCAGGTTGATCAATACATATTTGCAATGAAGCATTTATAGTTATCGAAAAGAAATCTATCAATAAAAAGTGCATTTAACTACTAAAATTTGAAACTTGATTATTACAAAAACTGAACCAATTATTAAAACACTCGTTAAATTAACGTAATATCATTGAATTATTTATTTATTTTTTATACAATATTATTTATTTTTGTTATATATAAATAAATGAAGTATATGTAAGATAATTTTTTGATTTTTGTGTGTTATACGCCCGCGGTCAATGAGTATATGTAGGGGATTGCAATACCGGTATACCGGGATACGGAATACCGGTATTTTGAGCCATTTTTTTGTACAATTTGTAATACCGGTATTCATAAGTTTAAATACTGGTTTTCCGGTATTTACTAAGAAATTTAGAATTCTTATCTGTGAGAAGTTCTTATTCTTTATATGTGAATTATTATTCAGAATTCTTATCTGAAAACCAGAAATTCTTATCTGTGAAAACAAGGTCGTAGTTATGAAGAAGTGTAATATTTCGATATTTTTAATTGGCGAGTCTGTTATTCACATTGTATTTGCATATCATACTAGAGTTCCAAAATATTTTTCATATTTATTATATATATATATATATATATATATATATACTCATAAACAATACCCCATAATAATGAATAAGAATAACTTTTAAAGAACATAAAAAAAATCAGTTGATAATACTTCGGTTTGATTTCATTATTTATATAATGAAAATAATATGGTGGCACAATGTAAAAGATGCTCAAGAGTTATCAAAGTGAATAGAGGACTCCATACACATTTAAAAACGAAACATGATACAAATTTGTTAAAGTGAAAGAATCTAATTGTGTGATGAAAATAGAAACTTAAGCACAGTTTCTAAGCCCAAGCCATCAGGGATTTTAGATTATTTTTTAAAAACAAAAAGATAATTTGGAGGAAATTATAAGTAAAATGACAGCATTAGATGGTTTGCCATTTCTGAGTGTTTTTTTTTTTGTGATGTTTACATTCCCTCTAATAAACTTTTCAAATAAAACAAACAAAACCGCCTGTGTTTTCTTTCTTTTTCTTAAAATTTCCTACTACCGGTATTAAAACCGGTATTCCGGTATCAAGAACTAAAAAATGCCGAATACCGGTATTGAACTTTTGGTCCGATGTTGAATCCCTAAGTATATGCGAACCAATTTCTAAAACACTCATTAAATGAAAATAAAATCATCAATTCTTTACTTTTATTAACTACCATTTATTTTTGCTTTACATGAAAACAAATGAAACAAATATTATGTTTTTTTTTTTTATGTTTTTATTTTCTTGAGTGTATACAGACAGCGGTCAAGTGAGTATGTATGATACACTGCCTTTATCATTGCGAAGTTGTTGTTGCTGTTGTATCCCCTGAAGAATACAAAGTAATCAAATATCGTGGTGCTCCCAAATACAATTGGCTATGTTGATGGCCATCTCGGACCATAAATCCTCTTCCGAGGGATGGTCCAGACAATGCAACAGCTGAGCAATCAAAAACACGATGAGGAGTCAACTCGACAACAGGGCAGTTGCCACATTTTTGGTATTTTTTTAACGCCATCAGCAGACATTTTTCTTATTTTTGTGGTGCTACATCCTTAATCTTGTGAGTAGTGGCTGTTTTCCTGCCGGCATTTAGTTCTGTAATTTGGTATTTGGTTTTGATCTTAGTAGGAATTATAAGTTTAGACTTTGCCAAGGCATTTGCATCTGCAGAGGAAGTAGGAATGGCAGTCTGATTCAAGAATTCTGATCATTGTCATGATTAGAGGAAAAAAAGGATTTCAAGTAAAATATAAATACAAGGGTTTAAATTATAAACGTAAATATATATATCCTATAGAATGGACAATTTAAAAAAAAATTGTTTTCCAGTTTATTTATTTTTTATTTTAACTCTTAATCTGGAATTTCATGTTTTGTCAATTTTATTGTTCTGATAATAATCCCATTGCAAATTGACTAATCAGAAAAAACTAAATGAAATACTATTGAATTATCAGATGAACCAATTGAGTTTATTGTTATCAGTCCTGCTATTGGAATTTTCCGGATAAGACACAAGAAAATGCAACACAGTGCAATTCTGGATTCATCATAAAAACTGAATCATGATCATATATCGCTTTGTGGATTTTTTTCATTATCTATTAATTGGATTATTGATAACACTATCACGGGATTTTAAATGAAATTAGGTCGTGCTTAGGTTATTGTTTTTATGATCATAGGGGGCATATACTCACTTATTTCTCGATTCTCATCTCAAGAATTATGAAAATACTAAGTTGTTGGCATCCTCATATGTTACTGTTATCATGCAGAGCAGTGGATGGGGGGGAGGGGGTTGTGTTCTTTTTCAAGAATTTATATTCTGTATTGGAGAAAAAAGAAAGCTCTAACTAGGCAATCTGATTTTGTCTCATAATCACTACAGAATATACTCTTTTTTCAAAGCATGCCACTAATGCATCTGCACCCAATTTTTAAATACTTAGGATCAGAAATTAATTGTCATAATAATACCTTTCCTGAAATAAAAAAAAGAATTATATTTGCCAATAAGGCCTTTTATGGGTTAAGACATCAGTTTAAATCACAGTTCGCATGCAGAAAAACTAAATTCTTGTTATATAAAACCCTTATTAGACCTATTTTGGGCTATGGCTCTGAAACATGGATTTTGGCAAGGCTGATGAGGTCCATTTGGGTATATTTGAGAGGTATATTTTAAGGGCTATTCTTGGAGATGGGAAGTGATTGTTGGAGAAGAGGGTACAACGAGAAATTTGCTATACATACCCAGATATTTATTAAAATCGATAGATTAAACTGGGCTGCTCATGTATTTAGAATGAATGATTTAAACGCTATTAAAAATGCTTGTTTGGCAGAAGCCACAGGACATATATTTGAGCTGAAGATTTTAAGGGCTATTCTTAAAGGGGTGCTAGGGGAAAGTGTTGCAGAAAATGGAACAATGCAGAAAATATACGTTTTTAAAGATCTCAGGCATTATTAGGATCAATCTTTAAACTGAGCTGCTCATGTATTTAGAATGAATGATTTAAACCTGTAAAAGGCTCGTTTTGGCAAGAGGAAGAAAGGGACGACATAAATTGCGAGAGGAATAGACGCAGTTGAAAAGATTTTGCTGTATTGAAGGTTAAGAATTGCAGGATCATTGTCACCCAGAGGAATGCATGGAAATCCCTTCAAAGGAATGCCTTGACCTACCCTGGGTTGTGCTACTGATGAGGATGAGGATGGTGATGGTGACGGTGATGATGCCACTAATGCAACCTGCGGAATCAAAGCACATTCTCTAATACTAAGGTGATTGGGATCTGAATTCTAGTGTCTACGCCACTCTGGCGCTCCGTCCACAGGTTTCGGATTCGAGTCCCGGCTGTGCCATAGATGTTTCTAGTGGAATATCCCACTTTAAGCCGTAGGTGCCGGACTCATATGATCGTAAAGCGTCACAGAGCCCAATCAGGCTTCTCCACCCACATCTAGGCACAGTGATGTGGTGTGGTGTACTTTGTAGTGTAGTAGTAGTAGCCCTAAGTTCTACGATCATACTTGATTTAGGACCTACTGTTTAAAGGTGGATTCCGAACCACTACAAGCATCCATGGCACAGTTTTTCAAGCTCGAAGCCTATAGCCCCAAGCGCCAGTCACTCGTTTTATCAGACCTCTTTATAATAACTAATATTTAGTAAAATTTTTAGTTCATTTATAATTATTTTAAGCAAAATTAATGTTTGTTATAAATTAATGTTCATGTTTCCTGTGTATACACGATCTTAGTAAATATGTGCAAACTAATTGCTAAAATGTTCAAGTTAGAAATTCAAATTATTTAAAAATTTAAATTCATTTTTTAATTTTTCCGTACGTATTAAATTTTAAGCTAATTTGTTTATTGATACGGCAGATTTTATTCATGATAATTGATTTTAAGTCATTTTAAAATTAAATACCGTAAATTTTGATGTATGAGCCGAGAAATTTTAGAGATTTTCTGAATTTTAAGTACCGAAGTTGTCTTATAGACGTATCCGCTAATCTCGCAAAATACGTAGGTATTTTTCCGTTAGCCGGACGCAAGCTTATATCGGTATAAACGCATTTTTTTTTTAGCTAATTAAGTATATGAGTAAAAAAATTAATGAAAATGTGTTTGAAAAAAAAAAAAAAAAAAAAGAATTGAGTTATTCACTTCGTACACAACACACCAGCAATAGTTTACATTGCTGGTGTGTTGCGTGTTGATGAAATGTTTTTGGTGAAATGTATTGTTGTTGATGAGAAATCTGATGTTAACTAACGGAAATGTACCAAAACGGGCAATATTGCTTTTCATGCACATTAACATTGTTTGAACAATACAGGAATTTTTATCCATGAAATTATGGGTATTGTTTGGAGGAAAGTGATTCCGCGGTATCTGCGACTATTTCCAATTTTTTTTTTTTAATTAATTTCTTTCACGAACTTTTTGTACATAATATTTATGAGTATTTCCTTCTTTGAAAAAGTAGTTACGAATCAGTTTTTGCAAAAAAGAAAATTGAATAAAATTTTTTTAAATTTAACACTGATTAGATAGAATTTATTATTTATATGTTCCTTCTTTGAAAAAAAAGTAGTTACGAATCAGTTTTTTGCAAAAAAAGAAAATTAAATAATATTTTTAAAAATTTAAAATTGAATAGATAGGAATTATTATTTATATTTTCCTTCTTTGAAAAGCAGTTACGAATCAGCTTTCACGAAAAGAAAATTGAAGTTTTTATACAGATAATTAATCAGATATTAAATTAAAAAAGATTAAAATGACTTGTAATAATATGTATCTTTTAAATTACGCAAAGCATCTAAAAATAAGTAATATAAAAAAAAATTTTAAAGTCAATTCCTACTTTTTTTTTCACTATATTGCAAAAGTCCTTTATAAATAAAATTTCATTCATTTTTTTAAGTTTATCTGGCGCCATCTATTGGTAGATGTAAAAACTTAAATCTAAAAAAAAATTAAAATTAATGAATTAAATTTAATTACTGAATTAATATTTGAAAAACTGTGTTAACATCCAAAGTGTCATCCACTACAAGTTCAGAAAAAATGTATTTGAACTTGAGTGGATGAATAAAAAGTATTTTATGAACGATTGAAAATTTGAACAAAATATATGTAGGGAGCGTGTAAGCTAATAGAAGGAATTGAATAAAACTTTAAATCAACTTTGAATAAAATTAAAAATCCTTAAATACTTTTATGGGTAACCTGTCTATTGGCCCAGCCAATTATATATGTATATATATATATATATATATATTTCATTTCGGTTTTTGTAAAAAAAAAAAAAAAAACCGCACATTTGGCTTGCACGCGGATGTTTTATAGTTGGAAATATACGGTAAATTCAAAATAAATAGTAGATCTCATAATTGTAATAAATAAAAAAGTACAACTTTTAAAAATATACTTTTTAAAAACCATTAGTAATCAATTTGTTATTACAATTTCAAAGATTATGAATTCAATAGCTCCACATTTCCCAAACATTTAAACGTTTTGGAGAGAAAAAGGAAAACGAAAAAGCGATCACAGCCAAAAAAGAAAGCACTTCCAATGCTTCTCCGCGGACCAATGAGAGCTCCCCGTCAGACTACGCAAAGGCATGCGCACCTCGAGGCAAAAAGCAAATAAATAAACTTGAAAGTAGAAAAGTAATGAATTATTGAAGCAGTTTTCTTCTCGGCCGCAGAAATATTTTGGCTGCTGCGAAAGAACATTGCGTAAAAATAAAATATTTATATTAATATTCTCTGCGGAAGTCTCCAATGAAGATTTTTTTTTATCTACTTTTTTTTATTATATAATTATTATTGCTTTTTTTTTTTTTTTGTTCCCCTCCCTTTAGCTGATTGACGAATGACATAATATTTACTAGATGACATACGTAACTTTGATTTATAAAAAAAGAATAAGTTTTACTATTCCTCGTACGTATTATTTTTTAACAATTTTAATGAAGGAAAGGGAAAGTTAGATTTAGTTTTTGAATGGACAGTTGTTAACATTAATTTAATTAGACAGTTTTTAATTTTAAATCCTTTTTTAATATTTCAATAACTTTTTTCTTTTCTACCACTCAAAGAAGGCTCAAATAAACGAAGGAAAAAAAGTTATTACTAAAAGCTAGGTTTTTTTTTTATTTATTTATTTATTTATTTTTTTTTACTATCGGTCTATCGTTTTTTTTTACTATCGTTCTTTACTATCGCTTTTTTTTTTTTTTTTTTATTTTACTACGTTTAGTAATTTTTTTTATATTTTTAAGGTATGCAGTTATTAATGCAGTTATTAATTACTATTATAGTTTTACTATGCAGTTATTAATAGTATTATTTATTATTTTCGTGTATATTTATATATTTACATTTATATATACGATTTATAAAATAAAATAAAACAATAAATAAAAATAATATAATAATAATAATAATAATAAATATAACAATAAATATTCAATAATAAAAAATAATTTAATATTAAGTTATTATATTAAATTATATTTATTACTTTATATTTATATTTATATTAAATACAATTTTAAAAATTATGCTTAGGGAAGAATGGTTTCTAAATTCATAGTTGTAAAAAATTTTAAACTATAATATAAATTGTAACAAATTTTTATTTAAAACAACCATATCATTTAATGGTAATGGCCATTCATTATAAATGGTATGGTATTATTATGTAGTATTAATAATTACCATTAGAATGGTGATTATTAATACTACATAATAACAATTTTCAATTTTATATACTTTAACTTTTTTTCAAATTGAAAAATATTTTCTGTAACTTTCAAAATTAAAAGTCATTATTTAAATTAAAAATTGAAACATTTTTATGAAAAACAATGCGAAGAATTTTAAAAACTGGATGGATGTCAGGTTTATGATATACTTTACCTTCAATAAATAAATAAATTATTTAAATTTTTTGATTGACTTTTTATCTAAAGTATGTGAGCATGTGTGCATGTGTACTTTATTTTCACATTTAAATATTTATAATCTTATTAATTTGTATTATTTTTTTGTAACTTAGTAATTCATAGTTTATTGTATTAATCTTTGCTGCAAAAAATTAAATAAATAATTCTCTATTAAAAATTACAATTGATTATTTTATAATTCCAATATTTTGATAAACATGAATCAAAAATCTTCATCTCTAATCTCGCATCTTCAACCTAAACAGGTTATTGTGGGTTCGGTACCAGGTATTAGCGGTATTATGATTATTTAATATTATCTAGAAATTGTTAAAAGAAAAATATGCTTATAATTAAATAAGTTGGATTGAAAGACAGAGAAAATATATACAAAAATTGCAATCGGGTAGACCGATATACAGGTTACCCATAAAATTTATAAGTAATAAAATATAATAATAAATTTATAGTTATAAAATTTATAAGTAATTTTAAAATACAAAATGCATAACAGCAATCTTAAAAAATAAAATACTATAGAATTCCAAAGAAAAGAAATTTTTGAAAATCTAATTTTCTTTGCTTTCACAAGACGATCTTTTAAAAAGCAATTTTACATTAATTTCTCTTTTAAATTACATTTTTCAATTCTTCTATTAACTCACACTCTCCCTATATATATATCTTGTTCAAATTTTCAATCGTTAATGAAATACTTTTTTATTCATCCACTCAAGTTCAAAAATTTTTTTTGAACTTGTAGTGGATGACTCTTGATGTTAATACACATTTTTCAAATATTAATTCTGTAATTAAATTTAATTAATTAATTTTATTTTTTTTAGGTTTGAGTTGCATATGTCTACCAATAGATGGCGCCAGATAAACTTAAAAAAATGAATGAAAATTATTTATAAAGGACTTTACAGACACTTCACAGGACAATACAGACTAGGAATTGACTTTAAAAAATTTTTTTATATTACTTGTTTACTAAATTATTTAATAATTACTCATTTACTTTGTAGAATACATATTATGCATAAAAATGCTCGTGAAGGAAATTTTAACAAAAAATGTACAGTTTTGAGTAAAAATGTCCAAAATTGAAAGTGGACATGAAAACCCAAAATCATTATCCATACAATTTATCGGTCCCAAAAACAATATCCATGTAATTTATGGGTAAATAAAAACGTTAACATTAAAATTTTCTTGTCGAGGATTATAATCCGTTGCATTATTGGCAGAAATTCCGATGATTAAATTTTACCACATTCTGTCATTATTAAAAAGGGCACTAACATTATTTAAGATTGCGTTAAATATTACATCGATATTTTAAGAAATAATTAGGTCTCTCCATAAAATGATTGATAATTTTTTCAATTCCTTCTATCAGCTCACACTCTCCCTATATATATATCTTGTTCAAATTTTCAATCGTTCATAAAATACTTTTTATTCATCCACTCGAGTTTAAATACATTTTTTTTGAAACTTGTAGCGGATGACACTTGATGTTAATACAGTTTTTTTCAAATATTAATTCATTAATTTTAGTTTTATTTAGATCTAAGTTGCATGTATCTACCAATAGATGGCGCCAGATTATTTAAAAAATGAATGAAAAGTATTTATAAAATACTTTCTGCAATAAAGTGAAAAAAATGTAGGAATTGACTTTAATTTTTTTCTTTATATTACTTGTTTTTCTTTAATATTGCCATATCACAAATTAGTAGGTGTAGTTTTCGAGAAGCAATGGGTTGTCGTTTGCAATATTCTAAGATAAAACGTTATTTAACACAAGTATGTTACTCAAATTTAAGAAAAATATGCAGAAAGAATAAAATTGTAATGGGTAGCCTGTTTTTAAGAGTTTTTTTTTCTGATTTATAAGGAAAAATTCTTTCAAGAAAATAATTGGTTTTGCCTTGATTTTTGATTTCAAAAACAAAAACAAAAAAAGACAAAAATTCACAGGTGTATAGAAATTCTGTTCCAAAAATTAAAATAAAACCTCATTACTTATATTTTTGCAAAGAATGTGTCCTTGTGGAACTATTATAACAAACAAATTGCTATTGATAAAATGAATGAAGAATGACAAGAAATTCCTTGCAAAACTGATCAAAAAATATATATTTCTCATAAAATTTTCAAAAATTTTTATCAAAATTTCTTTAAAATAATAAATGTTTTGCTATATGTCGTAATACAGTCTATTTTTCAAAAGCACAACAAAGCTATTACATTATTTTTTATGAAATCCATTTAAACTTGAATGTTATAATTATTTTAAGGCGTTTGAACTATTGCTGATATGATAGATTGATGACGATTAATTTGTTTAAAATCGATATGCTTGAAAGATCCTCAATGGACGTAAATCAAAAATAATTAGATTGGAATAAATCTTCTCAATTCTCAAACCATATAATCTAGTAATTAATTAAAACTAATTGAAGTTAATTAAAAAGCGCAATCACTAATTGAAAAGGCACAACAAAACTATTATATTATTTATTGAAATCCATTCGACCCTGAGTTTTATAAATTTTCATTTGAACATTTAACTTTGAGTTTTATAAATATTTTAAGGCGTTTGAACTACTAATCAAAACAGCACAGCAAAACTGATATGATACGCTGATGATGAGGCTTTTTTTGTTTGAAATCGATATGCTTGAAAGATCCTCACCGGACATCAATCGAAACAATTAGAAAGGAATAAATATGCTAATTCATTTAATAAACTATTTAATCTAGTAATTAATTAAAATAATTGAATTAATTAATCGGAAATTTCATTAAAAATCGATTTATTAATTCAAATTAATTAATTGAATCGAAAATTTGAAATGTTTTGATAATTCGACGATATCAAACTAGAAAAAAGCTATGTAAAGCTACAATAAATATGGTAAATGCGAAAAATATTATTCGTAATATAAATAATTTACGAGTTTTTTTTTTTTTTTTTTTTTTTTCTTTTAGTTTCTCATAGCTCTTTTAAGTGACCATTCTAAATATACGAAGGGAATCTGAACATTGAGCTACTGCCACGCCATAATATCTGTCATTGTCAAGTCCAAAACATCAATTGGAACTGAGCTGCTAACCCATTAACATATCCTAGACTGATTGGATTTGCACTTGATGAAAGAAAAGTCTCGAGAAGAACATCTCCTGTCTCGAAATCTGCCACTAGGAGACTGCCTTGGTCCACCATGGGTTGTAGTGCCAGTCAGTTGGTTCTGTTGCTACTAAACCCCTGGTGCAGGAAAGCCTATATCAGGTCCAATAGTCCATCGGGTGAGGGTCCATATGCAGCTTCAATTTAGCGAGGAACCATGAGATCAGAAGACTGACTAAGACCATATTAGGGACCTACAGTTTAAAGTGGATTCCAAATCACTACAAATACCCGTGGCACTGCCGGGACTTTGAACCCAAGACCTGTGGTACAGAGCGCCAGACACTCGGCCTGGCCCAGTTAGTTATCAAATGCTAAATCAATTGACGCACGCGAGAAAGCTACCTGGAGCGAAGTATCAAAATGGCTCTATGGACGAAGTAACTGTCTGGAAAAGTTTTTGTGAGCATGACCAAATAAATCACAGTGGGAATAGGAATATATAAAGAGCCCTTGATGCCATTTATGATTTCTAAATAGAATTATTTGTAATAAATAAAAATAAAATAAAATAATAATAAAAATAAGATTTTTATATATTAGTTAAGAAACCATCTCCTGTCTCGAAATCTGCCACTAGCCAGATTGCCTTAACCCATCATGGACTATAGTGCTAGGGAGTTAGTTATTAAACGCTAAAACAATAGACGCAAGTGATAAAGCTACCTGGAATGAAGTATCAAAATGGTTCCAGCGACGAAGTAACCGTCTGGAAAAGGTATTTGTGAACATTACAGAATAAATCACTAGGGAAATAAAGATATATAAAGAGCTATGATGTCATTAACGATTTGTGAATAGAATTATTAGCAATAAATGAAAAAATAAAAATAAGATCAGAAAAAAAAAATAATAAAAAATAAGATTTTTATTTAACTATTAGCTAAACAAGTAATAAAAAAAAAAATTAAGTTAATTCCTACTTTTTAAGTTGAAATTTTTCTCTTACATCTGGCGCCATCTATTGATAGATATATGCAACTTAAATCTAAAAAAAAATAAAATTAATTAACTAATTTTAATTACTGAATTATTATTTGAAAAAAACTGTATTAACATCCAGTGTCATCCACTACAAGCTCAAAAAAATGTATTTGAATTTGAGTGAATGAATAAAAAGTATTTTATTAACGATTGAAAATTTGAACAGGATATATATAGGAAGAGTGGGAACTAATAGTTGGGATTGAAAAATACAATCTTTTTATAACATTTAACAGTACATTAGATAAAAAGTAACATATTCAAGGCAAAAAAATGATGCTTCTAACTCACGATAGAAATTTACTACTGAATACTCGAACTGAATAGAATACTGAATACTCGTTTGTCTATTAGGCACTAGAGCAGTGTGGAACGATCGCTACTCTTTTATTCGCTTCTTTCCAGCGTGCTTGCTCTTCGTTAAGGTAATTACGTAGAAGATGAATTCCATTTTTCCCGCTGGTTTTTTTGGCGAAATGAATAATTCCGACCTTGCCTTTGCCCAGCATCATTATGGCAAGGATAATTAGGGAAGGCAATAATTATGCACCGCGGAGGAAGAGGCTCTCTCTCTTTTTTTTTTTTTTTTTTTTATGCACGGGCATACTTCCAGGAATCTGCTCACTTTTACATTTTGTTTTCGTTTCTTTTTGCATTTTTTTTAAAGGAGTGAGCAGATGAAAAAAGAAAATTAACTTTTGTGCTGTTTTTCTTATCAGAGCATGTGACGCCCAAGTGTACCAGTTTAAAACGCTATTTTTTTAACATAAACGCTATTTTTTCTCGTGTTCCAATTATGCTGGTCGATGGATGTTCCACAAACGATTCATCGATGGGTGTTGAGGGAAAGACATTGCCTTCCGAGAGAACATTTAGGGATAACTGCCTCGTATTGTCTTGTCATATGAATGAAAACCCAGAGTTCGCCCTCCAAGCAAATTGATGTGTATTGATGTGTGACGCTTGCAGACGTCATCGAATTATAGAATTATATCAATCAAATAATATCGAATCGTAATCATATCGAATAATCGAAACAAATTGTATAATGGAAAAATATCGAATCGAATCGTAATCGTATCGGATAATTAACTGAAATGTATAATCGAATAATAACGAATAATCGAATTGAATCGTAATAGTATAGAAAACAATCGAATCATAATCGTATCGGATAATCGAATCATATAATCGGATAATATTGACTTATCGAATCAAATAATATTGAATTATCGAATCGAATAATATTGAATTATCGAATCGAATAATAATGAATTATCGAATCAAATTGTTTAATCGAAAAATAACGAATAATCGAATCGTACTGTAATTATATAGAATAGAATTAAATCGTAATGGTACCGAAACGAATCGTATAATCAAACATTATTGAATAATCGAATCAAATCGTATAATCTAATAATAATAATCGAATAATAACGAATAATCGAATCGAATCGAATCGTATAATCTAATAATAAAGAATTAATAGTCTTAATCGTTATAGAATTACCTCATTTGTAAAGCGCAGTGACTCCAACAGACTTTGCGACCTGCTGGCCATTGGTACCACAGCCTTCAGGTTCGAATCTCGTCGGTGGCGTGGATGTTAGTGGTTCGAAATCCACGTTAAACTGTAGGTCCCGGTCTAATTAATCTAAAATGTGCAAAAAATGACAGTAGATCGACAAACCAACTGACTTTGAAACTCGAATCTCAACTCGCCTCCATGTGTACTATCCATGTGCAATTGTTTTTCTTTTGGCTGAACATTGGTGGTCCTCTATTCCAGTTATGTATTCCACAACAACCACTAACAAATGATAATGTGAGGACATTTCCTACCGAGAGGATTTTTAAGGATAACTGCGCCCATCCCCCTTCGTAAAATAAAGAGAATGAAGATTAATCCGATCACTTGATGATATTTTTAATATTTATATGATTTTATCATTTTTTCATTCATAATTTATGTTTAAAGTTCGGAGAAAAAACTTCTCCCGTTTTTTTTTTCTCCCACCCTTTTATTTTAATGTTCTGTCGACTTTCACGGCTGATGTTCCAAAATTTTTGTTCTCAAAAGTGAAGGTATCATCACAATTTGCTTCACAAATCACGATGGATCAACAACAGCAACTTCTCGACCAAAAAAAAAAAAAAGTGTTCTCGAAATCCTCGCGCGGTCGATCTGCATATGCATAATGAGGAGCGCACATCCTGGTGCTGAGAGGGTTGTTGCAGGTGCCTCCTGCGAAGAGGTATGCGAAAATTAATGAAGGCGACCTTCATTTTCCCCGCCGCGCCCCCCAAACTGGCTCGACCGGAGCGTCCCAGCGACCTTCGCTCTCCGATTCACCAACACTTCTGTTTGGCTCTCGCTTGTTTGTCAACTCGCTTCTTCGCTCTTTGACTGGAATATTTTTCAATATGTTTATGATATTGGAAGCTTTAAAATTGGCAACAAGTTACAACGAAATTTTCTTACGTGTTAAATGTATAGCCAAGATGGCAATATAATTTCTCACAGTGTTTGAATGCGTTTTTTAGCAATAAAATACAAATTATTTATAATAATTAAAATAGTTATAATGAAAATAATAGTTATAAATGAATAACAGTTATAGAACGAAAATAATTAATTTAAATTAAAACTAATTGTAAACATTATGAATTATTTAAAATTAAAAAATTATTATTTACTAAAAAAAAAAAAAAATCCCCCATTGGAAGGGCAGTGATCTGAGAAATGCGATTCTGTAATCCATTACCACTTACCATCCACTTCAAGTTCGAATCTGGCAGTGGTATGGATGTTTGAGACTGGTTCGGAATCTACGTTAAATAGTAGGTCCCGATTTAATTACCCTAAAGTGTGCAAAAAAAAAAAAAAAAAAAAAAAAAATGGCCGTAGAGCGACAAACCAAACATGTAATCCATTGTTAATTTACTAAATATTCATTGACAATTTCGAAATGAGAACAAACCATGAATTACGCGCAACTGAAAACATGCATTACGTTTTGTAATTTACATGTTTTTTTTTTTTCTAATGCAGTTGGCAAACACTTAGACAATTGTCTTTGATGCCTTAAGACAAGCCCTGCACCGACGTTACTCACTTAGCACTACCCAGGAAGTACGTGTAGTTTGAAGATATGATGCGCACGCGAGTAACACTACTCTCATATTTGATTACGACCTACGGTTTAAAGAGGATTCCGAACCACTAAACATCCATGGCACCACTGGGACTCGAACCCGAAACCCGTGGTATCGAGCGCCAGAAGGCTAGCCACTCGGCTATCAGGTCCTGCAATGCATTGTTTATATTAAATGTTCATTGGACAATTCGAAATGAGAGCAAGCCACGATTTATGTGAAACAGAAAAACATACATCATGTTTTATAATTTATTATCCTTCTTAAAAACTATAAAATATCAACAATGTTTATTGTTCGTTCTGTGTTAATAACGCTAAAACGGCGATCCAGCGAATACTGTGGTGAATTGACTGAGCGAATATCCTTTCAAAACTGTTATTTTGATTAAAAAGACGAGACATTTGCATGATTCGTCTTGGCTCGGTATATTCGCAGCTTGTAATAAAGCTGAAGTTCTAACCCACTGGCGGCGCCTGTTGCAGTTTACTGTTTTCAGAAACGGATAGATTTGATGGCGATTTCTATTGCGGTTATAAACACCTCGCATTGACAGATAAACTGCCTGCTGAGTTTTCAATAGTATATCTCTCATACGATACACAAATTGGAAAAGTTAGCCTTAGAAGTTTTCTGGAAAATCTGTTCACCCCTTATTGATGTACTGCTCATAGTAAGAGGGAAATACATAGCTTGGTTCATCGCTCTACTCTCATTTTTTGCACATTTTAGGCTAATTAGACCGGCACCTATTGTTTAACGTGGATTTCGAATCACTACTACTGCTACTAATACACCACATCACTGTTGCCTATACAGTTTGGGAATGATGTTGAAGAGAAATCTGACTTGGCTCCGTGACACAGTCATATGAGAGCGGGACCTACGGCTTAAATTGGATTCCGAACCACTACAAACATCCATTGTACCGCCGGGACTCGAACCCTTCGGCACCAAGTGCCAGAGCGCTAGACACTCGACCATTCAAGACCCATTCCTAATTACTAACAAACATTCATACCACCACCAGGTTTCGAACCTGAAGCATGTGGTACCAAAGGCCAGACCTGTAACCAATCCGCCATCTGACCGCCAGTATGCTGAAAAGGAAGTTAACTAATGCACAGGGTTATATATATATATACGCGCACGCGCGTGTTTGTGTGTGTATAATTGAGAGAGATTGAATTTAGATTTATATTGTTGTTATAAACATTAAGTTTTTATTCTTGTATTATGATAACAAAATAAAGATGAAACAAATGTTAAATATTGATAATTATGGTAGATAAAATCTCCACTAAATTATTCCTTCCAGTGTTTCGTCGTAAACACGCGTTTCAAGTGGGTCGAAACTTTCTGGACATTTCGTTTCACGTTGTCTGTGATCGAAAGTATGTTTTGGGTAATCCCGCAAAATCCAGGTCGATATTCCTACACTCGGCACAACTGGAAACAAGTTTTCCTATTGGTAAAAACCCAAATTAATACTTTGTTTGATGCGAGCAGATAAATAATTTAAGTGATTAATGCAGTGGAAATGAATTTATGATTAAAGAACTGATTGATAACGAAGTTTAATTTTTTTGAAGCTTACTTCTTAAATTAATAATTAATATTGAAATGAATTTTTGACATAAGAATATGTTATTAAATTAAATTTTAAAAAGCGTATCTAGCAGTAAAAATGATTTTTTACAAAAAAAACAAAACACAGATACACAGATGTGAATCTCAGCTGAATGATGCCATCTTGTGTTATTTCTCAAAAGTAAAGAGTTTGCGTTAGTTCATTTATAAAAATTAAAATAGCGATTCTTTTTCAGCGACATTTTTCAGATTTGATAATGTCAAAATAGTACCTAGGTTTATTAAGCAATCTTCTTGTCGGTTTAGGGCGGCGTTATGGCCAACAGCATTTGGTACCACAGCTGTTAGGTTCGAATCCTGGCAGTGGCATAGATGTTTGTGTGTGGCTCGGAACCTACGTTAAACTATAGGTCCCGATCTAATTTGCGTCTAATTTGCCTAAAGTGTGCGCAAAATGACAGTAGAGCGATAAAACAAAATAAACCAAACCCTTGTCGGTTTAACTGAAAATGCACATTGATCATTATTATTTTTTTCTAATGCAGCTGACAAACACTTAGACCATTGTCTTTGAATGCCTTAAGGCAAGCGCTGCACCGACATTACTCACCTAGTATTACCCAGGAGGTGCGTGTAGCTTGAAGATAAGCAACGGACGCGGAGTAACAATACCCGCAACGCACCGCCGGAACTCGCACCCGAAATCGAGCCCGAAATCTGTGGTACCGAGCACCAGAGCGCCAGCTGACCCGCTAGATCAGTAGATTTCGTATAATCGATATGCGAAATCAATTAACTGAAAGCAATTTAATTAGTTTCTATTATTCTGTCAATCCTATCAAATAAATATATTTTATATTTAACACCAAAGGGCCTGAATGGTCGAGTGGCTAGTGCTCTGACGCTCAACAATGTGAAAGATTTAGTGGTTCGAAATCCACTTTAAAACCGTAGGTCCCGGTTCCGTAAATGCAAAGTGAGTAACGTCTGTGCAGCGCTTTGCCTTAAGGCATAAAATTTCAGCTGCGAAAATATATATATATATTTAACAGCAACAATGTGAAAAGGTTTTAGGTAGATTTCCACAGCATAGTAAAACTTCACGTCATTGAACACCAGATGCCCTATCTTCTACTCCCCAGATTTCCAGTTGAATGGGGGTTCTATGACTTGAGATTCCAGTATCCGAAGGAAACGCACCTCTAACGCTTTCCAGAAGCAAGAACGGGGTGTTTCTTCATTATGCCACTACGATTTTAACTCCAAGGGCCATGCCTTCCTCTTTCCTAGAATCCAACAGAAAACCTTTCCAGCTGACAAAACTATCGTGTCTTTCTCATCCGTAGTTATAAAAGCTTTCTTTATAATATCAAAGTTAATAAAAGTTTTAAATTTATTTCTCTTATTAGTTGATGGAGTCCCAAAGTTCAAACCCCAAACATGACATGTAGATTATAAATGATGACTTAATGAATACTGTATTATTTTCCAGAATTCATATTAGGTTTTTACTTTTTTTTTTTTTTTGCTAGAAATTAAAAAAATTTTTTTTTTTTATTTGCTGTGGTGGGTACAAAATACACACTTGGAGCGATGCAGAACAAAACAAACAGAACAGAATTGTTTGAAATTGACTTTTAATATTACTTATTTAAGAAAATATGAAAACTCTACAATCGTGTTGTAAAAATTTAAATAAATATGTATAAACTTCAGTATTTTTATTTATTTACTTATCTATTAAATGTCAACTACTTTAAAAACAATAATTTTGACACACTGACCATTCTTCAATTTTCTAGGAAATCTAAAAAAACTATTTGATTGTGGCGCCATCTCTGTTTCATTAAGTTTATTTTAAAATATTGTCTGTATTGTTGATTTTTATTTATTAATCGATTGAATTTTTTTTTTTTTTTTTTTAAATTTATTTGCTAATTTTTTTAAATTTCGAAATATTTTTTAGAGTATATATTTTCTTTTTTTTATAACTTATATGCATTTTTTTCATTTTTACTTCATATATGCGGTTACTGTGTAGTTACATTAGATGTTACAGAATTTCTTCTAAAATTCAAAATTTACTTTTTTTTTAATTTAAAAAAAATAATAATCTATTACATCATTTAATAAAACAGGTTATTGTCAAGTCATATGTTCGAATTTGTCTTAAGTTAAATTATATTTAATTATATTTTGTTTCTAATATTTTATTTATTTATTTATTCTTTCTTCCTCACAAAATATGGATATGAATATTTGAACATATTTTATTAATGACAATGGCCTTTACAATATATATATATATATATATATATATATATATTTATTTTTTTTTTTTTTTTTTTTTTTTTTTTTGTCAATGTAACATCTTTTAACAGTATATTACATTTATCTGAATAAGAAATATTCTTCATATTGAATTTTACGGAAAGTGCTGCAACTAGAGTATCAACATTCAATCTCGAAATTCACACTAGTCCAGAAATCATAAGCAATTGTAAAATCGTTTCAACTACTACATATGTAATTTTTTGAGCAAGAATATATGTTCGCATGGATTATATTCATTTTTGAAATAGCTGAATATTTCCACACGCCTTTTATCAATTTCAACGTGTTTATATTTCCCATTGTATTAATTTTTCAGAATTTAAAATTCCAATAAGTCTTTTAATTTCTTCAAGGAAACAATTGGTGTCTATTTTAATTTCTGAATTTCTTTAGATTAAAAATTCAGCAGATCATTCAATATCTGTCCAATATATTTACGATGAAATTAAAAACACAGCATTGTTATTTCCCGTGATGATTGTTTTAAACTGTTCTTCGATGTACAGATGCTTTTTTGATAAACTTTTCCATTATGGCCAGATTTCATTATCTGAGTCTTCCTTTTTATATCTAAAGTAGAAAATTTGCCCTAAAGAAGAATTTTGTTATAAACGAAATTTCCATTGAAGAATGAAGTCATTCAAACGAATAATAATTTCTGCAGCAGAAATGTTGCCACTTCCATCTTTCAAATCCTTTGTGAAAAACAGTTTAATATCTCAGATATTTAATTATTAAAAACGATTCTAGGATTTTAGAATATTTGTCTAAGTCTTAAAAAAAAAAAAAAAAAAAAAAAAATGAAAGCAGAAGAGAAATAATTTTACAACATGATCTATAACAGGTGTTAAAGTAAGCCATCCAACTTTTAAATATCTTAAAAGATTTCTGTATTCAACATTCGCTTCTTCCTAAAATTGTGTTAAAGAAAATATAAAAGAAGAGAAAAGAAGAAAGAGAAAGAAAGAAGAGAAAGAAGAAGAGAAAGAAAATATAAGAAATATAGAATAATATTGTTAGAGATCTAGAGCTGCCCAAGACTAAGGCAGAGTTACTTGCATTGACATTTCCAGAATGGAATTTGCTCCAGAACGACGAACAATTTCTACTTTATTTTATACAGGAAAAAACTTAGCTTTCTGTTCTGATGTCAATAGCTTAATGATGGCCCTCAAAATAGAGCTCTTCACATAAAAAAAGTCTCAAGAAAACCGTATTATGAACATTTTAAACATTGTTGAACTCCATGAATACAACAAGTACCAGCAGGCATATTTTTTGTGAATTGAAAGTGATAGCTATTCGCATGGGTTTCAATTAGGATATACTAAGTACAGCTGCCTATGTGAGGGGAACAATAAAGTCAAAACCGCGCGCTATATATATATATATATATATATATATATATATAAAAGGTTTACTACAAAAACATATTCAATAGATTAAACTGGGCTACTCAAGTATTTAGAATGAATGATTTAAATCCTGTAAAGAGGCTGGTTTGGCAAAGCCACAGGCACAAAAAGGAAGAGGTCGTCCCAAGTTGAGATGAATAAACACAGTTGAAAAGATTTTGCTGTACTAAAGGTTTAGAATTGCAGGGTCCATTGTCATTCAGATAAATACGCGGAAATCTCTTCTAAGGAAAGCTTTGGCCTACTCTGGGCTATCGTACTATTGATGATGAGAAAAACATATAATAATGGAAATTTGACTGTTAGTAGAGAAATCTCTTATCCACAAATGGTAGAAATATTGATGAGCAAAATCCACTCTTAGTGGGAAAAAAATAATTAGAAATAAAATCCTACTACCACTTCTGCACAAAAAACCTTTTTTTGTTTTTATTTCCAATGGCAGATTATGAACAGTTACAGCGCAAATAGTAAAAAAAAAAAAAAAAAAAAAAAACCACATACAATAACAACAAAACATGCTGAGACAGAGTTCATGAATCTAACAATAATGCCAAGTTGCAGATCTTTTAGCCACTAAAAAGTGTTACCAGGTACACCATGGGGAGGTAGATCTTCTGCGCACCCGCACAAAAAACTTGATTTAATGAAAGAAATTTGGTGAAATCATGGACAAGAGCGGATCAGCCTTCAAGTACTTAAATAATAAATGTCCTGCAATCTATGAAGCTAAACTGAAATACGGAATTTTCATTAGTCCAATTAGACCTTTATGGATGTAAATTTTGATAGCATGCTTAACCAAGATGAGAAAGAAGAATTTTGAAATGTTTTTCGTCTTATGTCTAATTTCTTAGGAAATGTGGGTTAGAAATGAAGTTTTAATGTTGGTTAGAAATGTTTGTTTCTTAGAAAATGTAAGTCCAATTTCTTAGGAAACGTGTGCTAGAAATATAGTTTTAATGTAGGTTAGAAATGTATGTTTCTTAGTAATGTAGTCAATTTCATAGGAAATGTGGGTTAGAAATGTAGTTTTAATGTGGGTTAGAAATGCATGTTTCTTAGAAAATGAAAGGCCAATTTCTTAGGAAATGTGAACTAGAAATATAGTTTTAATGTAGGTTAGAAATGTATGTTTCTTAGTAATGTAGTCCAATTTCATAGGAAATGGGTTGGGTTAGAAATGTTAGAAATGTAGTTTTAATGTGGGTTAGAAATGCATGTTTCTTAGAAAATGAAAGGCCAATTTCTTAGGAAATGTGAACTAGAAATATAGTTTTTAATGTAGGTTAGAAATGTATGTTTCTTAGTAATGTAGTCCAATTTCATAGGAAATGTGGGTTAGAAATGTAGTTTTAATGTGGGTTAGAAATGCATGTTTCTTAGAAAATGAAAGGCCAATTTCTTAGGAAACGTGAACTAGAAATATAGTTTAATGTAGGGTTAGAAATGTATGTTTCTTAGTAATGTAGTCCAATTTCATAGGAAATGTGGGTTAGAAATGTAGTTTTAATGTGGGTTAGAAATGCATGTTTCTTAGAAAATGTAGGAAACGTGCAATTTCTTAGGAAACGTGAACTAGAAATATAGTTTTAATGTAGGTTAGAAATGAATGTTTCTTAGCAATGTAGGTCCAATTTCTTAGGAAATGTGGGACTATGAGAAATTAGTGATGGAAATGTTGTATGCATACGAGAAACTGGATTTCTCAAAAATACATCTCTTGCATTGTCATGTGGACTTCTTTCATACAAATCGTGGCCATGGTTAGCGATGAGCAGGGCAAGCATTTTTCACCAGACCATGACGAAAATTGAGAAAAGATATCAGGAAATTTATCCACCACAATTTTGACAGATTGCTGCTTGAAATGTTCAATGATGATCCTGAGAAAATGCATAAGTGACAATCCAAGCGTCCTGGTTAAAATAGAGTAAACAAGTATTTGTATTTTGTTAATACAATGCTTCACATTGAAAGCAAATATAAGAATGGGAGCCAATTTGAAATTTTCGTTGTCAATTCGTGTTCAGCAACAAAAAATTAATTATAATGGATTATTTTTATTTCAGAAAGAAAACCTTTCAGTGAAATTTGTTGTTCTGTGTTATTTTAATTATCTGTTTGATTATTTTATAAATTTAACTACTGTGCGCAGAATAAATATTTTAATGTATTCAATGAAAAAAACTAAAATGATTAAATTAAATATTTTTAAAAAGTGAGCAAAATGAGCTAATGATGATTAAGTATTCAATATATTTATTAAACAAAACCCTAAATGAAAGTTTCATTTCTAAACACAGATGGCGCCACAGTCGCAAGAAGAAAAAAGCGTGCTGCGTAATAAAATCATCTTTGACCTTGATCTGGCAGTCAACAATTTCTGACCTTGACTTTCACACAGCAGTTCAAGAATGCTTTGTCGAGCGTGAGAAAGAAAACGTAACGAGGGGATTGATTCTGCTAATCCGTTCCCAAAAAACGCGTTTCAGAACAAAAAAATCTGTCTCAGTTTTTTTTTTTTATCTTACCTTTACCCATCTTATGACTTGTTTTTTTTTTTTTGTTCCCTGCATGGTTTTTAACTTAAAAAATTAGCTGGATTTTTTGTGGTGAACACTATTTTCAGTATTTATTCAGTCCGAAAAAGGGCTGTAAAATTACAATTTGTTTTTTTTTTTTAATTTTGAAAATAATTCCATCATATTATTTGGGTTATGAAATTTCATTACTATGATTTAAAATTAATTAATAACATCTTTTTCTCTCTCTCACTTTCTCTTTATCTCTTCTTCATCTTTCTCTTCCTGTCTTCTTTTGTATATCTCTTTCCTCGCTCTATTCGTCCTCTCCTCTCTTTCTAACTCTCTTCTCTCTCTCTTTCTCTCTCTATATAAAGAGAAACAGAGAGTAAAGTTTTCAAATTTAGATATGATTATATACTAAAGTTTGAAGAAGAATTTTAATAATTAACTATAACTATAATAATATGCTTTTTAGTACCTAAATAATATATCTTAGAATATATTACCCATAAAACTTAATTTTTCTATTACATTATCTAAGTGAAAAAAATATGGCTATATCCTCAATTGCCATGTATGATTATGAAAGCAATATTAGTTAATTGCAAAAATGAAAAGAAAAAAAAATTGGAATAAGATGATGAAAAATAATAGCTAAGGATGTTTTATTACCTCACATGTCAATATCGTCTTTCCATTATGTGCTTCACGTATGCTCGCTAAGAAACCTGTTTAATTTCCATATTCCCATTAAAATATGTTTATATATGTAATCCATATTTCGATTAATCTGTGCACTTATACTAAAGCTGTCATATGGAGGCCGTTGCCGTTGCCGTATGTCATGATGGATTGCCGTTTAAGAAACTGTATCACTCATGGACAAATTAAGAACGGAATTAAAATTAATTCCTTTTTTTTTTATTCTTGAAAAGTTATGTATTCATTTAAGTTTGAATGTACATTATGCATCAAATAAATTTTTCTTTGATGTTACATTGGAACTTAATACTGCTCTTTGGTTTTACATCAAGATAATTCTTTACATAAAATTTTGTTTTTTTGACTCTTCCTTTCCCACATACAAACTTGTTGTTCATATTTGGATCAATATGTGTTTTTAGTGAATGACACTTATACTAAAGCTGTCATAAATGATGGATTGCCGTTTTAGAAACTGTATCACTCACGGACAAATTAAGAACGGTATTAAAATTAATTCCTATTTTTTTTAAATTCCTTCTATTAACTCACACTCTCCCTATATATATCTTGTTCAAAATTTTCATTTGTTAATAAAATACTTTTTATTAATCCACTCCAGTTCAAATACATTTTTTGGAACTTGTAGTGGATGGCACTCGATGTTAATGCAGTTTTTTAAATATTAAGTCAGTAATTAAATTTAATTAATTAATTTTAGTTTTTCTTAGATTTAAGTTGCATATATCTACCAATAGATGACGCCAAATAAGCTTAAAAAATGAATGAAAATTATTTATGAAGAACTTTCTGCAATAGAGTGAAAAAAAGTAGGAATTGATTTTGATTTTTTTTTTTTTTTATATATATATATTACTTGTTTTTTCTTACATGTTACATTTCTTGTGATGTTACATTGGAACTTAATACTGTTCTTTGGTTTACATCAAGATAATTCTTTACATAAAAATTTTGTTTTTTGACTCTTCCTTTTCCCACATACAGACTTTCACATCCTTGATATTTCTGTCCTTTTTCAATATTTGTGTCGGAGAGATGCTGTCGTTCGATGACATTGGATGAACTGGTCGAATTATTGCAAATCAAAGCGTCAAATAGGCAGTAATCTAGCGAACCAAATATGGTCAAAGCATTCTTTCAAAGCAATTGAATCATATACCATACAAACGGCCCTGGGATACTTGAAATTACAAGGAACATTAATAGGCGACTCAAAGAACAGAATGAGATGACTTCAAGGCTTCCTTAGGGGAGAGGCAATACATGAAGATGAATGATGTCACGAAGGAATGTTGTGGATCGTTACTAGAGGGGATCGAATGTTGATTGCAATGGCACAGCTGCTGATGAAACAGTGGGGGAAATCATGGTATAATACTCCAAACAGTTGCCAACATTAAAGTATTTGTTATGAGTCTTCCAAGCAAGCATAGGTTTTACATCAGAACTCAAATTGAATCATGTTTCCATTCCATCCAATTTAATCCCACCGTTCCACACTTTACTCCTAATGAAGGCGATGGTAGGTGACTGCCATTACACGTAATAGGCTTCGCGACTGGTATGACTGTTCGCTAAATGCCTCGCAATAGTATGGATAACCGCAAGCGCGCATACATGTCGTACTGCCTGTGTGTGGATGTCACACATTAATGCAATTGCTTGTTAGGCTGTGATGCAATCTTACCGGTTATTAGTAGTGAAATGGCGTTCTGAGCCTGTTCGCTATGTTTCACAGTTCACTTTCGTTCGCTGGTTCAAATAATTCTTTAGGACAGGGGTCTCCAAACTTTCCAGCCTTAGGGCCATACTGTTTACTCCAGTAAGTACCCAGGGCCAAAACCGTTTTAATTTTTCTACCATTATCTATAATTTCTAGACCAGTCGCCGAGTACGGGCTCTCAGCAAGCATATACTTGCTAACTACAAACTATTGTCAGTGAAAATCACAATTACGCAAATCTCATTATTATTTTTTACAAGTGGATACCCCGCGATTTCATTCGCCTTAATTTAGCTTTTCCGTTCCTGAGGGATTTTCTGGATAAAAATCATATGTTCGATTCAGGATATATACATTCCAAACATCGATATGTATACATATGCGATACTCTTTATCCCAGCATAACTACCGAGGGTAACCGCGGGATGTTCACTAGTTTATAATGTTAGTGGGATTCATTTCAATTACTTGTTAGTTGCTTAAGTTAAATTTTCCCGCGTATTATGCTTGTCATTAAGCTTTACCTAGCAAGTCAATAAAACCGAGTTATTATCATTCTGTGTGTTTTTTATCCAACTTATTACAGCAACAATAAGCTATTTGCTGTCGCGGGTCGGATTGATGACACTGGCGGGCCGTAGCTTGGAGACCCCTGCTTTAGGACATTATAAGAATGGCCAAGCTGATCAACCAGTCTCTAGCATTTCAATACTTCTCTCAAATTGGAGCAGTTGTTGATATTTTCTTCGATGATGGCGTAAGGGCATCTCTGGTGTTAAAACGTCTCTTTTAGCAGAAAAACCGCAAGCAATTTACTTCAAGGCGACTATTTATGGGCTAGAATGAATATACATAAATCCCCTCTACTGGCCGTGTTATAAAGAGGAAATTCGCAAGTTGGCTTTGTTTGTTAGGTTTCGAACCAAGCTCCTTTATTCGGAAACTTAAAATGTTGTTGATTGGGTCGTTTTCCTATATGTAAATTAAACAAACAAACAAACACAAAAAACAGCGTATTAAGAAGGAGTTATTTGAATGGAACTAAAATTGGTTGATGTTATTGATATATCCTCCTTGCCATTGAAATATCCTACGCGCAATCATGCTGTAATTTTAATTTTTTGCACATGTGAGTGATGCAAACCTTCGTGTTAAATTTAGTAAAAATCTGACAGTTCCATCTTGGTGCACTAATTTTTATGGCAAGGAGTGTATATCAATAACATGACCAATTTTAGTTCCATTCAAATAACTCCTTCTTAATACGCTGCTTTTGTGTTTGTTTGTTTAATTTATATAGGAAAACGTACCAGCCAACAAGTACGCTGGGCTTCCGAATATAGGAGTTTGGTTCGAAACCTAAAAAATCAAAGCCAACTGGAAAATTTACTCCTTATAATAAAGATAGTGATGTTAAATTCATGGGCTGGAAAGTTGTTCGATTGGGCTCAAAAATGTAGGAAGTAGATTGTTAATCCTACAGATGTTCTCTCTTGCTTACTTAAGTACGGGATCATCTGTAGGAATGTGCCTCTCTGGTGCTGTCTAGATGGGATCTTATTGCCATTCCATTGTTGGTTCTGGATTTCTTTAGGGTGTACAATGTCATGGAACTGATCTAGTCCTGCTAGTCTCTGAGGATATGCACAACAACAACAACAGATGCTCCCATGGGGTGTTTGTTTTGCATTGCCGTTAAATTACGTTAAATCTCATGCATATTTCATGTCCTAGTAGAGATTGAACAGATAAAAAATCTCTAATGTATAAAAGTAACATGCAATCTTAAATTATGCAACGGCTCTCTTTATATTTCATATCTCTGGCATCCAATACATTGTTAAAGGACCTAATGGCCGAGTGACTAGCGCTCTGGCTCTCGGTGCCACAGGTTTCGGGTTCAAGTCCCTGGCGGTTCCATGAATGTTTGTTGTGGTTCGAAATCCAGTTTAAACCGTAGATCTCGGTCTAGTATGATTGCAGAGCTTTGGACTGACAACCCCTGCCCTCGTAAAAAAGAAAACATCTCCTGTCTTCAAATCTGCCAGTAGGCAAACGACCTTGGCCCAGCATGGGCTGCTGCACCATTGATGATAATAATGAATACATTGATAATATGTGTTTGACTTATGAACATAGCTATACTGAAAAAGAACACTTGAATGATACGATGAAAATAAAATCGATTGCGAATTCACTCGGAGTATGAAAACCGTCATTTTATGGAAGGCGATGATCTTAGGTAAGTTTTCACCGTAACTAAATTAACTAGTTTATGTTTCAACCAAGTAACAGACACGGTGTGTGCTTGTGTGTGTGTGTGTTTCTTATTCTTCCATCTGAGTAGGATTCTTACTTAAGAAGAAAAAAAATAAAAGATACCTCCAAAATTATTCGATTTAAAATAAGAGATTCGTACACATTCATGCACATAATGCTAAATGAAAGTGAAGGAATTACCAACTTTAAAGAAGACTTTTTCGGGTTTCGAAATGAAATAATGGTAGGTTTGATTTTTGCTTGTCGCTCTAGGGTCATTTTTGCACACGAGGGTTAATTAGACCGAGACCTACAGTTTAACGCGGATTCAGAACCACTAAAAACATCCATGCCATCGCCAGAGTTCGAACCTCAAGCTTGTGGTACCTAAGGGTAGAGCGCTAGTCAATTGTTCATCATTCCGCAAATAATGGTAGGGTAAATTTTTGACTTTATTTTTATTAAGATATATTTCATATACTAAATGAATGAAATTGCAATATATTTTCCTTGCTTGAAAGAAATTAAAAATATCTTTGTGAATATTGTTGGTAAGGAAGGGTGGGAAATCCACTGAATTCGATTCTTCGCACTCCCCTCCTCCTAAACTTCTTCTAAAGAGCCAGAATGGTCGAGTGGCTAGCGCTGTGGCGCCCGGTGCCATGGATGTTTGTAGTGGTTCGAAACCACTTTAAGCCGCAGATCCCGGTCATATATGACTGTAAGAGCGTCACGGAGCGAAAGTCAGACTTCTATGTACGGGTGCTCCATCACAACAGAAGGTGCTCCTTTCACTCCATCCATGAGTAGATCCCTCGAGGAATGTCCTTCCCGCACTGCAGGACATTGAAGATTAGTCACAACAACAACAAACTTCTTCTAAAACTCGACGATAAACTTTTCGGCTAATGAATACATTGACTCATATTTGAAGAAAGCATGGTAACTTTCGTTTGGATTAATTTTCCGAAACAACTTTCTTAATTTAAACAAAAGAAATGATTCGTTCCTCAATAGTAACTCAAGAAATTTACCAATTTTGATAATGACATATTAGCCTAGATCAGTAAGCCATTTCACTAACCATAAAGTCTCCACTAGTGTTGTTGTTGTTGCTTATCCCTTTGATTTAGAATCCTAAACCAAGTCCAGTAGATCATGCTGCATCAATAGATCAAACGGTCCTCCCCTCATTCAACAGTTGCCTCACAGAGGCACCAATACAATCGATGAGAGGAGAGGGAGACGCGATGGCCGAACAATGACAAAGGGTATATGTCTTCTCGTCTCCATTGAAGGTCAAACTCTTAGTGTGCCCAGTCCTTAGTCTAGCTAAAGCAGTTTGAGCAGATCTAGGACAGAAGCCCTGCAAGGACATACCAGGATATTTAGTGGCGTACCATACATGAATTGGTGGCGACCCCAAGCGGTATTCACTCTGGATAAAGTCATGGAATGAACCTCTGAAGATAACAGATTGGAAGAAGAAGCTTTGGAAGTTAGCAACCTTCCCTAGCGAGCAGATCAGCAATTTCATTTCCATAGATGCCCACATGGGAGGGAATCCACTGCAAGCACACCGATCCGATATGGTCAAAAACAGCTAGTTTAGAAACGATATCCTGCCCCAGTCTCCACTAGTAACGAAAGATATTAGATAAATAAATAAAATTATCTAGAAATCGGCTAGAAATGAGCATTGCAAAATTGAAATTCAGAAAAAAATATCGAAAGTAAAAGAAAAAAAGGATATCGTGCAATTCAGTTTATGTTCTTATGAAGGTTTTCTGTGTTTGCTCAAATTCAACAAAACCATTCTTCTAAAGCAGTAAGTGAAAATAAAAAAAGGGTCATATCGTATTCTTAAGATTAAAGAACAAATAAACTAAAAAAAAAGGGAAAATCCCAGTTACACTTTTTCCCTACGTATCATCATCAAATCTTGAAAAAGACGATAGAGTTTATCTTATTTAAAGTTCTGGCTTACAAAAAACACACTCGTAATACCATATTTGCTCGAGATTAATCTTGTGTTGCATGAAAAAGGATCTTATCCTAGGGAATTCCCTATCCGTGAATTAATATATCTATTTACAGTTTTATGTTTGTTAGTATGAATTCGGTTTCATTAACTGCTGAAAAAGTTATCTGAGGTTTTTATATGCGTTGTGACTTAAAGTGTGCTAAATCCAAGTGAATTTATAACAAATAATATAAAAAAAAAAAAATTTAAAGTCAATTACTACTTAGGCCAAAAATTTTATTTTAGTTACTTTTATTAAAAGATGCTCTCTCTCAAACACTTTCTTTTCTCTCTCTTTTTATTCCCATGTTTCATTTTCCATTTTATTCCCTCCTCGACACAGACTAGAACCTGGAACGAAAAAAGAATCTGAAAAAGACATTTTTCCACTGACGGTATTTTTCTCCTAAATTTATATCCTGCTAAATATCTTATATAAGAGAAAAATTTTTCACCCATATAAAACTAAAATGAATTAATTAAATTTAATTAATGAATTAATAATTGAAAAAATGTATTAACATAAGTGCCATCCACAACAAGTGCAAAAAAAATGTATTTGAACTTGAGTGGATGAATAAAAAGTATTTTATGAACGATTGAAAATGTGAACAAGATATATATAGGGAGAGTGTGAGCTAATAGTGAATTGAATAAAAGTTTTAATTGAAAATATAATTCAAAAGATAGGTTTTTTTTACTTGAACGTATACTGAAACCGACTAGTTGCCCATTAGAAGCGAATGTACCTCCTAAACCTCTGGCTGGTGGCATGTTCATTTTTTTTTTTTTTTTTTTTTTTTTTTTTTTACATTAGGGGTCCCTGTGTTAAGAATCCTAACATAATGATGCTGGATCTATGCAGTAAAAGTTAGAACTGATATGCGTGTGGTCTAGATTCAGTGTTGTTTGATAGAAATCGACTTATTTCTTAAAATAATCACGCGGTGTTTAGCTGTCATATTTATTAAAATTACAAAGCAGCACTGCACAACTGCAACACATAACACGAAACAAAATTATACAACAAATATTTAGTAAAAGCCAGTTCGGAAGGGTCTTTGTAACCTCCGTACTGTCTAGGCATACTCCTTTCTTATTTCACCCTATCCCATTATAGGTTCCAAAGTCTAACAGGCAAAAAAAAAAAAAAAAAAAACGCGCTAAGTCCAAGTCTAACGTAAGAGTCAAACGTCGTTAGGAGGATCTATCAACTTTGAGTTCAAGGTTATAGCTTTTTGTGGAAATGCATGGTGGATCCTTACTTTACGTGTTGTGACAATCATCATTGAATATCCTCATTTTTAAAAGTTATAACTACAAACTCCCATCAATGATTCAAAGTTTCGCATATTACAAGAATTAAGTAGTACCAAGACATTACCTACACGAATCCTTGTGGTCAACAATTTATATATGAGAACTCAATTTATATTATAAAGAGTTACAAAAACATGTTCAGTTTTAAAATTGAAAAAGAACTACAGGTCAAAAAGTAGAATTTTTTTTTTTAAGATTACTGCATTTTTACTAATAACGAGTGTTACGTCGAAAAACCCATCACTTAGGGGAGCTCAACGATGCCCAGAAAAACACCCTGTCTGTGGGGGTGTCTGGCAGGGGAGAGAAAGAATGTAAGAGTCAGTTAAACTTCTGCAACCAAAGAGAAAGGTTGTGTGGCAGTCTATCTTCGAGTTTGATAGCTGCATAAATAAAGGAGTTGAAACTCAGCGACCAAAGAGAAAGGTTGTGTGGCAGTGCATCTTCGAGCTTGATGGCTGCATAAAATAAATGAGTTGAACAACTACGACCAAAGAGAACGGTCGTGTGGCAGTGCATCTTCGAGCTTGATGGCTGCCTAAATAAAAGAGATTAATTAATACAGTCCATTCATTTCTTCGTGTCTGTGTCGAAGATTATTTGAGTTTATATTTGTGTGTCCGAGCTATCGAACAACGAGATTTTAGAATAAAAATGATTAAGAGTTTCTTTCGCATTCTTCCTCAACTAATACAAATAGTGAGCCTATATTTGTATAATAGTTAAAAACGAAAGAAGAATTTCAGAAAGAGAATTTGTTTTAATTTACTGTTTCTTGTCCCACTTGGTCAACAGCAACATCTAGACCAAGTCTAAGAATCCGTGTGGTCTCACAAAAAGGAAAGAGTAGGCAGCTTCTATTGTGTAGGAGCATCAGTGTGTAGTAGTCTTCAGTGTGTAGTAGTCTGACTTGGCTCCGTGACGCTGAAGAAGGAGAGCAGTTAAGGGGAACTACCCGCATTTTAGTATCGTATGGGAGAATACCTGGAAAACTCCCGCCACTCAGGTAGTCGGACCAACGAGGAAATAAGCTGAACATCACAAACTCCACCGAGTC
The DNA here is from genome assembly GCA_021605095.1 of Caerostris extrusa. Taxonomy (NCBI): domain Eukaryota; kingdom Metazoa; phylum Arthropoda; class Arachnida; order Araneae; family Araneidae; genus Caerostris; species Caerostris extrusa. The sequence continues at coordinate 92,882 of BPLR01003525.1, forward strand.
TCCTTGTTTTTTTTTTGAAACAGTGTCTATTAATAATTCCGCAACAGTTGTAGCGACAACTGTTGCCAACAACAACTACAACAATGGATTGAACCTCCACACCAATTCTCATCAGCAGCGCACGTGACGCCACGAGTCGGACAATTTTTATACTAAATATTACTAGCGCATCACACTGTTAATGATAGTTGGCGGACAACGAGTTGAAATCTTATCATGAGAATATTATACTTCGCTTAGGATGAGAAGATTGTTTATTTCCATGGCAAAACGTGAGGGTGACGTTTCCAAAAGCGAGGATAGGGATTGGGTTTTTTAGAAAAAAAAAAATGTACTGTAGTTGCATTTTCTAATTACAATAAGGAAAATGAATGTATTTTTCGGAAACTTATTTCGGACTAACCAGTATTCAAATTTTAATTACTTTATCTCGGTACCTTTACATTCAAACTTTCATAGATGAAAATAAATCTTGAACTCTCCACCTTTAAAAATGAGTGAAATTAGAGACGATGAACATTCACGTCCTAATGTGTTTGCAAATCAAATATAATTTTAAAATATATATATATATTTTTTTTGTTCCTCGTTAGATGAGGAAACGGAATTCCTACGTCAATTGCGAAGGAAGCTACTCTTTGAAAGATGTTACTTCACATATTGAATACTCAGAATTAAAAAAAAAAAAAAAAAAACTTCTATCTTATTTCTGACAAACAGAGTTAACCACATTTTTTTGTTTTTTTTTTTTTTTTTTTTGTTTTTTTTCTTGTTCTAATGTTTCATTTTTGTTGAACATCAGTGGGCCTTGTGACTTATTGTGGGAGTATTGTTTAAAAGATGTTACTTGTTATTGAATAACCATTTAGGGGCTTGAATGGCCGAGTGGCTAGCGCTCAAAAAGTCCCGGCGGTGCCATGGATTGGTTGAATCCACTTTAAACCGATCCCGATCTAACACAATCGTAGAGCGTTGGGAAGAAACATATTTAAGGAAAACCAACGGTTCTATAGTGATTTTCCTTTGCTTCACATCCCCGTATACCACTTCATTCATCATCACCATTATCAAAAAAATTTTGAATCCTATTTCTAACAACACAAAGTTAACTAAATTTTCTTTCCTTTCTTTTAAATATTTTTTTTTTCCTTGTTCAAATGTTTCATTTTTTTTTTATGAATATCGATGTGCCACGAACAGCCCACTTTTTTTTAGGGGTAACTGCCTTCATTTGCGTGTCGTATAGGAAGAAAAATAAAAAGAAAAATCCCACTAGGCAACCTTAATCGATGCAAGACGCCTTTACATGCATTTTCAAAATCGCTATTGAGTCTTCTCTTTTAAAAACTGTAACTACAATTGACGCCACCAAGCGGATTCAAACTGCATATAAGAGCAATCGAACCAACATAATACAACCTTGAGCCACAAGTTGTATTAATGTTTTATTTGAACAAAAGAAATTTATCTAAAAATCTAAGAACATTTCAAATTTCTTAATAACTGTGAAATCGCTTAAAATTTTTTTGACACTATGTTTAATAGAATATGACTATCAATTTATTATACTTTCCAGAGTTAATTCATTGAAAATAAAGCGCGTAACCGATATGTCTGTATTTGAGATCCACTATCTACATATAAAACCTATTTTTTTAAATCAAAATTAATTAAAATCTGCGTATAATAATTGGAATGTTATGCACATTCTCATTTTTATTTATAGTTTAGAAAATACAGATTGATATTTAATAGGAAATGAAATAGAACCTGCAATACTTAAGTAAGAGACATTTGCAAATACATTTTTAAACTAAGCAGGATATTTCTGATTAAGAAGTTTTTGTCTTGTATCACTTGATGAAATTTATGTTATTTTTATTTGTGATAGCGGGATAAATGAGAGAGAGAGAGAGATAGGGGTGGGGTCCTTATCTCATCCGAGGGTGGACTTCTTAGAACAAAAATACCCATGAATACATCTGAGAGCTCGCATCCTCTTTTGTCACTATATTTCCGGCGTATCAATTTATTGTGCCCGCCATCAGCGTAGATACTGGACATCGGGATTTTATTTGACTGTGCGATTTCGAACCAAGCTTTCTCAATTCGAAATCAGAGTCTGTTAACTACACATACTGAAACGATATTTTTTTTCTAAAGTAGTGAATCAGTCACAGAATTTGTAACTACAATTGCAACACGGGATTGTTTTTTATTTCTTAAGATAAATATTATGTAATTTTTTTACTAAACTGTTATTTTACTCTGACTTAAAGTATTTGGTTTTGGTTTTAAACATGGCTCATTTGTAAGTAAAAACTAAAATGTCGATTTCGGTGATATATTCGGTGTTAATAATGAAATATTACATAAATTTATGTGTACACATTTTAAAAAGTAACAAAAAATAAAACATGTTGTATTAATTAAAATTATATCGGCCTCTTAAAGTTATAAATAAAATTATATCGGCCGGACCGTTTATGGTAACACATTAACCATACGGCACCATACACATTAACTATACCATTGTGGTAACCACATTAACTATACCATACACATCAACTATACCATTCATCTTTGAATTGTTTATGGTGCATATTAATCATGCGGCACCGTACATATTAACTATGGCATAAAAAGGTACAGTACAAATGCAATTGCATCTTAAATGCAATTGCATCTAAAATTTCTTCTGGGAATGCATCTTCTCCTTATATCCATTTTTGAATTACGAATAACAGAATCATGAATGAAATGTAAAGATCTTATTAGGATTAAAAAAAAAGGGAATTATCAAATCGCATTGAATGTTGAGATGCTCTCTCAGAAAGGTATATTTCAAGTCATTTACGTCAAAGAAAACTACTTTTATCAGCCGGAATGTACTTGAGACGTTTTTTTTTTTTCTTCCTTTGTTCGATTTTTCTAAAATACTTATAGCGGTAAATCATATTCAACCACAAAAAAATAATCTGCTCAAAAGTGAAACAAACTTCTTAAGGAGAACCGATATTCTTTCTTAATTTCCAAGAGTGAACTGATATCAATTTCTTCGATTCCTCCAAAGCTCTTAAAAGGCTTAAGATATCAAATCTTGAGACAATCGGACAATCACAGCGAAGTAGTCACATCAAAAGTTATGTTTCCAATTTTATTTGGTAAGGAATAAACTTCATTTTAATCGTTTATTTTGTTAAAATATAAAAATATATAAAGCATAATATATCGATCTTTCTATACTTCCGTAATAATTAGCTTAATCTTTCTATAGTAAATGGTTCTCATAAATGGTTAATCTCTCTCTATAGCAGATAGATCTCATATATGGTTAATCTATCTATATGGTAGACAAATCTCATAAAGGGTTTATCTCTAGTAGATAGTTCTCATAAATAGTTTATCTCTAGTAGATAGTTCTCATAAATGGTTAATCTCTATAGTAGATAGTTCTCATAAATGGTTAATCTCTATAGTAGATAGTTATCATAAATGGTTAATCCCTCTACGTAGTAGATAGATCTCATAAATGGTTAATCTCTATAGTAGATAGATCTCATAAATGGTTAATCTCTATAGTAGATAGTTCTCATAAATGGTTAATCTCGCTATATAGTAGATGAATCTCATATATGGTTAATCTCTCTATATAGTATATAAATCTCATATATGGTTAATTATATATACTAGATAGATCTCATATATGGTTAATCTCTATATATACTAGATAGATCTCATATATGGTTAATCTCGCTATATACAAACACATCTCATATATATTGTTAATCTCTTTGTATAGTAGATATATCTCATATATGATTAATCTCTCTATATAGTAGATAGATCTCATATATGTTTAATCTCTCTATATAGTAGATAAATCTCATATGAGGTTAATCTCGCTATATATAGAAGAATATAGTATATAGAAGAATTTTATTATCCCTGTTCAAGGTAGAATTTCTATTTATAAATGGGTAGAGTCAGGGCCGGATTTAGATGAAAAGAGGCCCTAGGCTACTCCACTTATGAGGCCCTTTCACCTCCCATTTTTAAGTTTATAAATTACTTATTATGTTTGTTTATTATTCATATGTGTAGAATTTCTCTTTATTTTTGATTCAGGGTTTTAGTGTGTACTGTTTTTAGAATAGTGCAATTCTAATTTTGCTAACAATTTGAATGTAGGCCCCTCTTGATCTTGAGGCCTATAGGAAAATCTTGGCCCTCGGTAGAGTTTTCTGAAGGCAAAACGAAATTTAGTTTTTGGTGTACAGAAAATGTTGTTTCCAAGTTAAATGCCGATCTAGTATAACCCCTAAATATTTAGTTTGGCTATTATTCCAAGGGATAATATTATTGTTGATCACAATCATATGTTTTTTAGCTTTTATTTCCAATAGAGAAGAAAACAGCTTCAATATTATCTACATTTAAAGAAATTTTCCATTTATTGAACCAGTTATTGAGAATTTTAAGATGATTAGTAAGGGTGATAGCTAAGACTTTATTTTTTAGTATTTTTATTTTTGCAAAAGATTGCCATAATCAGCGTAGATAGCAGTTAAGAGTTTAGGATTAGTTGAATATCAGCAATAAAAACAGAGAAAAGAAGAGGTGAAACCAGTGGACTGCAAACACCAACTCTTTTATTATTCAAAAATCAAACGCATTCTTTTAGATATTCACATTTCTTGCTCATTAAAACAACGCACGCACAAGCGAAAGTCATAATTCCTCTGGCGTAGTTTTACATATCCATTTTTTTAATAAATTACGCTAGTGGAGCCATTTATATTCATGAGGCAACAAAGCCCATTAAATTAATTTCGAGGATAAATAAATTAATTTATGCAGAATTCATAAGCTACAACAACAAATTCATTATATCTGGCTAATTTTAAAAATGCCGTATGGCTTTTAATTATTATATTTCATTTTTCATTTTTTAATGAATTAATTTTTAAATTATTATTTTTATTATAACTAATTCATTATATCTGGTTAATTTTAAAATTAACCAGATATTTTAATTATTTTTTAATTAAAAATTATAGTTCGTTATTGAAAATGAACAATAAAAAATAATAATGACAATACTTAATATATTTCTTTAAACGTTTCTGATTCCAAATTCTGATTTGGATATAGTGTTTTAATAATTATATTTTCCATATTTGGATGAATTTTTTTAATTTACTTTTTTCAATTAAATTGTTTTTGCATAAGGTACTTTTAGATGAATGTGAAATATATGTTTAGTAAATATTATTCTCTAATTGAATAAAAAAAAATATAAGTAGATTAAATATAAATAATAAATTAAGTAATTTATTAAAAAATTTTACAATTTTATGGAACGTAACTAAGTAAAAAAATATTATTTACTGAAATAGGAGAACGATGGTCATAGTTGTTATTATTTTATTTAACTTATATTTAACTTTGATTTTATAGTAAATGTCCGGCATTGGGGAAAATAGTTAATATTTACTAGATTTTTTTTTTCATATTTTTTTTTTCATATTTTTTTTTCAGAACTGAATTTCTATACATTATAAATTTAAAATTCTATTTCGAGCTAAAGAAACTTTTTAGTTCTCTTCACACATTTTTATGGCTTAAAATTAATTTTGAAATTAAAAAACAAAGTAATTTCTAATTATTTAATGTCTTGCTATAAATTTTTATATTTTAATAGTTGATCCGACTTAAGGTTAATGTAAAGTGATACTAATTTAATTCCATTTAAATCTTATAGCTATCGATTGTATTATTAGCAAATTTTACAAAACAATTTCTTTCTAATAAATTCACAAAACTGAAAAATCGGCTTCAAAATTTAAGAAATGAATGTACAAGAGTAATTAGTAATTATTGTTTAGTAATTCGCTATTAATGCATGAAATATATTCAACTTGCTGTATTTGAATATATGATTATTATATTTCATTATTTCTTAAGAAAATTCATGAGGGAAATTCTGGACCAAATAAATTTGTAAATTCAGTTATAAAAGACTTGTTCTTATGTTAAGTCTATTAAAAGAGAGTAAAATTCAGAATGATGCAACAAATATTGCTCGAAGAGATAAGAATAAAACAATTTTAATATTTGGAAGAGGATTTCCACCCATTGCTTAAGTATGGCGCTTCCTACCTTTCAACCACGTTGCCATGTATGTTCAAACAATAATCTTATCTTGTTACAAGATTTGTTATAGTGCAATAAGATATCTCAGCCTTTGTTATTTACATTTCAAGTGGCAAGACGTTTTTTTTTTCTTATTTGTTGCTAAATAACTGCTTTTAACATTTCGAAAGTTTCAAGCCCCTTTAAGACAAATACTGAGTAATTTCAGATATTAGCGACCCTCATAACTCAAATTATACTATCTCAAACCTTATTTTAGTACTTTTCACGAAATTATCTTAGTTTTCAGACATCGGTTGGTAAATTTGTATACTAGAAGTCAGATTGTGATTTTCTCTTTAGTATCACACATTGAATTAATTGTGTTAGAGTCGTTAGTTAGTATTTTAATTTGAAGTATTGCTGTGTAGTGGTCATGGCCACTTTTTGGATGAGTTTTCAACGAGAAAATATTTTTCTTTTCTTTTAAACAATTAAAAATATTATTAAATAAAAAAGAAAATTTGTTAAAAATTTATTAAATAGCAAATTATTAAATTAATATTTATTAAATAGCGTTTATTATTAAATTAAAAAATATTTGTTTAAATGTTCAGAAATCTGAACTTTTAAATAAAATATTTTAAATAGCGTACAGAAATCTGATCTTCTAAAAACAGAAATAATATTAAATAACGTACAGAAATCTGATCTTTTAAACATTATTAAATAGCTTACAGAAATCTGATCTTTTACACATTAATAAATAGCTTACAGAAATCTGATCTTTTAAACAAGAAAATATTATTAAATAGTGTATAATTTTTTTTTTTAATCAAGAAAATATTATTACGTAATATACAAAAATTTGATCTTTTAAACAAGAAAATATTATTAAATAGCGTATAGAAATATTATTAAATAGTGTATAATTTTTTTTTTTTTAATCTTTTAAACAAGAATATATTATTAAATAGCATATTAAATACAGAAATCTGATTATTCATATGTTATTCTAGCAATACAGTAATAAAGCATCCAATACCAAATGAATATCGTTCTATTCCAAATAATACAATTACTTAAGAAAATTAAAAATATTCTTTAAATGAATATATATATATAAAGCAAACTATTTGACTATCCTTCTTAAAACCTAAGAACTACAATATCTTAACTGATTATAGATATGTCTTAACCGGTTATTACAATATCTTAACTGGTTATATCTGGCTAATAATGTAATACTTAGTAGTCCAATTTTTTTACATTATTATTTTTTTAGATCTGGGTCGTAGTTAAAAGTTATGAAAGATTCTTATTACCCATAAAATTATGTCTGTTTTCGAGGCTGCGTTTTCGTTCCTTGATCTATTTTTTTTTTTTTTTTTTATCCTTGACCACTTTTTACGTTTCTTATTGGTTAATTTTTTTAAAAATTTCTTTCACTAGCTATTATTTGTTTAAATTTTTTAATGAGCTTTTCTATACATAATATTTATTTTAAATTTCTTTCACGGACTAATAATTATATAATTAATTTAATTATATAATGTAAAATTGTTCTAAAGATAGTCTGGTAAAAGCTAAAACAATTTTATTCCAAATTGAAAATGAGTTTTTTAAGAAACGAAAATCGTTTGGAATTCTATAGTTTTTATTTTTAAGATTGTTGTCATGCATTTTTTCTTGCAATAAATTCTAAATTTTATGGTAAATCTGTATGTAACCGATTTTAATTTTATTCTTCTAATTTTTCTTAATTGTTTTGTAATTAAATAAAAATTTTATTATTTATTAACAACAGACGCCATCAGGAGAGCCTTTTTATGATGATTAAAGTTTATGTGATTGTACTCATTTTTTAAAAATATCTTTTGTTTGTTTATTGAAATGTTTTATTATACAGGCTGAAAACATTCCTTTTTACATTCTAAATTTTTCATGGCATTCGAGTTCGGTTTCATTGGTGATGTGCCCTGCAATCACTCAAAGTGATTCAAAATAATATTTAAATTAGAATTCAGCAAACAATATTTTTTTTAATCTTCAGATATTTTGCACTTAGAATTTCATTACCCTTTTCTAAAATATTTTTTTCCTAATAACTAAAACAGTTTTATTTTCTGTTATGCTGGGTCATAAAGGATTCAGTTCAGAATCACTACTTTGAAAACGAATATACTGTAATCAGAGATTTCTGCAATATAACAATCAAAGGCGTTCTACAGTCATATTAAATCGGGGCCCGATGGCCGAGTGGTTGGCGCTCGGTACTACGGGTTTCGTGTTCGCAGTCCCGGTGGCACCATGGATGCCTGTAGTGGTTCGGAATCCACATTAAGCCGTAGGTCCCGGCCTCATATGACCGTAGAGCATCACTGAGCCCTGTCAGACTTCTCCCACACATCATTCCCAAACTGTAGATGGGCATCTCAGCTCTAGGCACAGTGATGTGGTGTGGTGTTGTGTAGTAGTAGTCATATTAGACCGGGACCTACAGTATAAAGTGGATTCTGAACCACTACAAACATCCATGGCACCACCGGGACTCGAACCCGAAACCTGTGGCTCCAGAACGCTAGTCACCCGGCCATCAGTCCCTTAGGTACACATAATTTTTTTTTTTTTAATTCACCTGACAAATACTTAGACTGTGATCTTTTTTATGCCATAAGCAAGGGCTTCACCGACGTTACTCACTTAGCACTACCCAGGTGGCCCGTGTAGCTTAAAGATAAGCTACGGACGAGGAGTGATAATACCCTCGTAACGCTTTACGCTCCCTATTAGACCGGGATCTACTATCTTTTTTTCTTTCTAATGCAGCTGGCAAACACTTAGACAGCTTGGTCTTGATGCCTTAAGGCAAGCACTGCACAGACGTACTCACTTTGCATTACCCAGGGGGCGCGTGTAACTATGTCCCCGCAAAGCTCTACAATCCTATTAGAACCGGGACCTACGGATTAAAGTGGATTTCGACCACTGCAAACATCTGTGGCACTGCAGGGGCTCGAACCCGAAACCTGTGGCGCCAGAGCGCTAGTCACTCGGCCATCAGGCCTTTAAGTACACATACGATGTTGCATAATTTATGCAACTTCGAAGTAAAAATATTTCTATCGTAATATTTCTGATGTAGAATAATTTGATTTTCCTTTGTATCATATAAATTACGTGCACCTTGGGGATAGTGTCTAGTAGTTTCAGAAGCACTATGCCACAACACGATGGAATATTATTAACATAATAATAGTAAAAAAAAATGGAATATAATAACGAATAGACGACCGCCTCTCCTTCCGAAAAGGGTAGATGTTTAAGTCAAGGACGTCTACTTGGATCAACGACCTTTGGATGTCTATGCGTCGTTGCTATGCTTGAAAAGCGCGCACCAACACAAAAGTGGGTTTTGTAGGTCAAGTAATGGATTTCGCGCCTTATGGAAGTTTTTGAACAATTGTTTATTTAAACTCGTGTTTTTAAGTGAGGAAAAAAATAACATTTCATTTTTTTTAAATGTATTTTTACATCGATAATCAAAATTAAGAAAACTACGAACAAAAAAAAGGGTAATAATCTTTACATACGTAATATTTTGTTTACAAATGTGATAAAACAATAAACACTTAACTGTAGGGATTTCGTCTTAAATCATCTTCGTGTGCTGAAATATTTTTGAATCTCCATATTTTTAGGATAGTGATCAACTGTCCATATGATCATCATAGATAGTGACAATAATGATCAGAACAGTTTCAAGTTATTATATTTATAAAAATATGTAAAATAAAATATGGTCAGTACTGGCGTACAACAATTTTCGTTTCCACTATCCAGGGATTTTGTAACTAACAGATTTTTAATACATTTTTTTTTTTTTAATTAGCTGAATTTAATAATTGAAAAAAAATATTATACACATATGTCAGAGACCTTGAAAATGAAACGAATAACAAATAAATTATATTTGTTTTAAAAAAATATAGGTACTTACGTATTAACGGTACCTTGGCGACAGTTGCGCCAATAAAGAGCACACGCGCCAACCGCAGCTACAGATTTGGCGCCAATCTACACTTACAATTTTTGTTCCAAATAATAAAATATATATGAAACACTTCATTTAAAATCAAAACGCTTTCAAAATATTTTTATTCCAAATAATAAAGATTGGCGACACTTAAAAACCGCCAAGTCTGTCGCCAAGGTACCGTTAATACGTAAGTACCAAAAATATATCCTCACAAAATATAAAGTATTACTTACTTATAGTTATAAACAGAAAAAATCAAGTAATTTTTTTATAGGGGCCTTGGCCACCATGGGGTTGTTGCTCCACTGATGATGAATTTTTATGCAAGGTCGTCCATATCCACGTAAGTGTCAGACCACTGGCGGGCTATGATGGGGAAGGGGTTTAATTGCAATCGTCCCGTATCTGTTTGTCGTGGTAAAGAAAATTTGCAAAACTTCCAAGGAGACACTTGCACGTGCTGCCTTCGATTTCTCATTTCTGAAAGTCAGTGACTGCAACGCGTGCCGCCCGGTTTAAAACCTATTCCTTCAAGCACATTAGCTGTGCGCATTTACAACTGAGAAACTTTACACATAAAATAATTTTTTTTTGAAAATATTTTTTTAATTTGTTTTTCTAAGATTTATATTAATTATTCAAATTCATTTTTGAATTTATGCTTTTTTAAAAGAAAGTTTTTTTAAATTTATGTAAAAGATTAATTTAAAATTAATTAATTTAATTAGTTAAAAACAAATTAATTTTAAATAATTAAAAATTAATTTTTATTAAAAAATTAATTAAATAATTTAACTTAATTTAAAAATTAAAAATTTTAATTTTTAATTAAATGTCATTTCAAAAATTTAACTTTAATAATTAATTTAAGTTTAATCAATTAATTAATTAAATTAATTAAACTAAATTAAATTTTATTTTTTTCACATGGAGACATGTTTGAAAGCTATCGGAATTTTATTTTCTTTATTTATGAGTTATTATTATTATTATTATTATTATTATTTGTTGTGAAAATGAGTTATTTTTTAAATTGTTTACATTGCTGATTTGATGTGTAAACGCGATCTAGTTTGAAATTTGTCGATTAAGAATTTATGTTTCCTCTCAACTTTCAGACAAAAAAAAAAATAATAATATAGCCCAGAACAAAAAAAAACTAGCACAGAGCAAGATACCACAAATCGTATACAAGATAGCAATTGAATGGAAACAATGTGCTAGTTGCAAATCGGGTTACCAGAATTATAATCATTATCGTCGGAGTGTTGCGGTGGTTTGATTGATAAATATTCTACCCGTTTTACTTGCTTGGAAACATATTCATCCTCATGGCAGCTTGAACTTTACTGGAATTTTATTTTTAGATAAAATTTATGGTAAATAAAATTATTTACGAAAGAAAAAAAAGGCATTAGAATTCGATTAAACATACTGAATGAAACATATATATATATATATATATATGGACTATATATATATATATATATATATATATGGACTGCATGCATAAATTATAAAACAGTAATACGAAATAGCTTTTTCTGTGGCTTTCTCTGGAAGTCTCTTAATAAATTTTCTGAGTAGAAAATTTAACACATATTGTTCTAATTAAATGGATTTCATTAGTTGTTTCTTAATTTAAAGTACTTCAAAATTTATCATTTATTTCTTGGTCAAATGTCAAGAATTAAAACTACAAAGCAAGCGAACCCAATAAAATAATGATAAAAAAGTATATTTTTGTCAATGTAATTTTTTATTTTATTTGTCCCAGTCTTTATTTATTTTCATGAATCTTATTCAAAACTTTTTATTTATAATTCAAAATAAATGTTTGCTTTAATTATTAAATTAATTTATGTATTAATTTATGTATTATTTTTAATTATGTAGTTTTAGTGATGTTCTAAATGTATATATCACTTATATCTTAAAAAAATTATTTGCCTTTTTTTTTTTTACATGAATTAAAATTTAATGGATTTATAATCCTTCACCTTCAGTGTTTATATATTCAAATTTTTAAAATTCATGCTTTATTTTTTAATTAAAAATCTGCCTATTACTTTTAAATACTTGGCATCACATAAATTCTTTTTGAAAATCGTCTGATTTATTCCTATCACTGAATATCCCTATTATTTATTCCATAAAATTATGAGCAATACTAGTGAAATTACTTGTTTTTGAAGGAATATTTTTGTTTCCTTGATCAATTATTTTCGTGTCGACCGCTTTTAACGTTTCTTATTGGTTATTATTATTATTATTATTTTAAGTTGCATTCACAAGCTATTCTTATTGGTTTATTTAAATTTCTGTCACGAGCTTTTTTATGCATATTTTAAATTTCTTTAATGGGCTTTTTTTATAAATAATACTTATTTAAATTTCTTTTACAAACTAATTCTATAATTCTATATTTAACTAATTATATAATAAAAAATAAAAAAATTTAAAAAAATTTAAAATTAAAAAAATTTAAAATAAAAAAAATAATAAAAAATTTTTCTGAAAGATCGTTTGGTGAAAACAAAATTTTACAAAGAAAAAAATCGTCTGGAATTCTATAGTTTTTATTTTATAATATTACTGGTATGCACTTTGTTCTTACATTAAATTCTAAATTTTATCGGTAACCCGTATAACGATCCAGACGATTATTATGTTTTTTCTTTCACTTTCAGTTTAAAAAAGAACCTTTTACAGTAATTTTAAAAACATTAGACAATCATTTTATATGTTGATATCCTGTGAATGGTTTTGCGAAACGTAAGATTTTTTTTTTTTTTATGTAGTATTGAACTTTGAACCAAAGATATCACTTTTGCTTTCTCATCTGCCCCAAATCTGACTAGAAACAATTACTTCCCTACCCCCTTCTATAACTCGTTTTTGAGGGCAGAGGATACTTTCGCCTGAAAACCGGTTATCCGTTTGTCTACCTTTTCGCATACCGATTACCTCACGTGAAAGGCGCGCTTACGTGAGTCGGAACACATCGTGCGGAATGAACCAAATCGGTCAAAGATCTGTCACTTCATTTAGCTCGGAATGGGTGGCATCACGCGAAAGCGTTTCAAAAGATCGTCTGATTTCATTCCTGTTTCTCTTTCAAAGAGTTTTTGTGTCTCTTTCGAATACTTTATTCAAAATGTAATGAATTTTTAATATTGCTGTTGTTTTATATTTATTTCAATTTACTATTAATTTTTCTTTAATGAAATGTTAAAGAAAAATGAGATTATGATTGGCTTTTTTTTCGTTCTTTTTTTTTTTTTTTTTTTTTTAATTTGGTATGCTTAGGATAGACTATGAGGTTATGACATATACAGTGGCTTTCAAAAGTGTTCGTTTATATTTTATTCAAAATTTAATGAATTTTAAAATATTACTGTTTTTTTTTTTATTATTTTTTTTTTATTTACTATTAATTTTTCTTAAATGTAACGTTGAGGAAAAATGAGATTATGATTGGTCTTTTACGTCCTTTTTTTTTTTTTTTAGTTTCATATGATTAGGATAGACTTTGATGAGGTTTTGATATATACGGTGACTCCCAAAAGTGTTCGTTTATATTTTATTCAAAATTAAATGAACTTTTAAATATTGCTGGGTTTTTATTTATTTATTTCAATTTACTATCCATTTTTCTTAAAATGTTAAGGAAAAATGAGATTCTGATTAGTCTTTTCGTTATATTTTTTTGTTTTATTTATTTATTTTTTTTTTTAATTTGTATGCTTATGATTGACTACGAGATTATGATATATACAGTGTTCCCAAAAGAGTTCGTTTAATGCAATACTGTTTACTCAATTAATAAAAATTAATATTTTCAGAATTTTATTCTAGATTCTTAACAAATATGCATTAAATAATTTTAAGAACATTTAAAAAGGATTTTTTTTTTTTTTTTTTTTTTTTTTAAATTTGGTACGCTTAGGATCGCCTATGAGATTATGATATATAAGGTGATTCCTAAAAGTGTTTGTTTATTGCAATGTTGTTCTATCAATTATTAAAAATTAATATTTCAGAATTATATTTTCTAAATTCTAGATTCTTAATAAAACTGCATTAAAGGTGTTTTTTTGGGGGGGAGGGGTGTTTTAATTTGGTATGCTTAGGATCGACTAAGAGGTTATAATATATACAGTGGTTCCCAAAAGTGTTGGTTTAATGCAATATTGTTCTATCAATTAATAAAAACATAAATTAATCACATAATTAATATTTCTCATTTTAAAAATCACACGGAGATGATATGATAAATATAGGAATTAATATTCTAATTCAATTCCAGGCTGCAACGTTTTGATTAGAAATTTTAATAATTTTAGGAGCCACTGTGCTTTGATTTTGAGGTTATTATTTATTATATATTTTTTTTTCCTGTTCTAGTTAAGTTTGCATTTTAATAAAAGTAGAAATATTAACAGCATTTTTATTTAATTTTTAGGACACACATTATTTACTACAAATTGGGTTATTTTTCATGAATTAGTATTCATAGTAAAATTAAGAAATGGAAATCAAATTATATAAGGAATGTAAGTAAAAAACATCTTAAAAAACATCAATTAATTGTTCAGATCTCACGACGATACAATTCATAGGTAAAAAAAAACCTCATCTTTCATCGAATAATTCATTTTTTATGTATGGAAACAACAAAGAAAAAATATGTTTTTACTTCTAAAAGCATTTCTCTTTCAGCTCTAATACTTGAAGGACAAATGCGAGCAAAACAAACAGAAAAAGATGCATAGATCTATTGCTAATACAACAAAAACATAGAAACATCTTTATTCGAATATTTGTAGTACTATATTATTTTGATTATAAAATGGTAAACCTAAAAGTCTTAATATTGCAACACAATTAAAATATTAGAGAATGTTACTGAAAAAAAAAAGGAAGAATATTAATGGATAAAATAAAATGTAAAAATAATAATAATTTACTTACAGTCGCTTATAGCCTAATTTAAAATAGAATACTGTAGTAACTGATTTGAATTCAAAAATAATTAAAATTAATTCAAATTAATTAATACAGAATACTTCTGCATTAGTGAACATTACTACATTAACATAGCACATCTGAATATATATATATATCTTAGCATTTAGATTTAAGATAAATATTTGAAATAAAATAGGCAATTATTTTTATTTACTTGTAGTTCATATATTTTTCCTTATTTTTATATATCAAATATTTCGTAAACAAGACAAATAAAGAAGATCATAATCGATTTATTTGCTACGTCACATTATTCAGATATTTACCTTCAAAAGCTTTATGGGTTTAAATATCACACAGCTGAACATATTAGCCGATTTATTTATTATATTCAGCTTATTGCTAAATACAAATATTTAATAAAAATATGTTTCTGTATACTTTCTGTTTATAGTAAAATATGTTTCTGTATACAGTAAAATAGAAATTCTTTTGTTACATCTAGTGAAGGGGCATCCTCCTATCAATATTACAATTGAATCCTCACTATTTTAAGTCAACTTACAGCGGGATCTTACTGTAATTATTAATGTTGTAGTATTTTTTCCACGGGAAGAATTGTAGTATTTCGTTCCCAAAGAGAGAGGCATGTTAATTCTTTAAAGTACATAATAACAACCTATCATTCAAATTTGACCGCAGATAAGCAGTGTTGCGGATACTTATATTACATGCAATTAGTTGATTTGTAGTAATGAGAACAACCTGCCACTCAAATTTGATTGCAGATATTCAGTGTCATGTATAATGGGACTTCTCAATTGTCTGTGCGACCTTCACAGATCGAAACAATTACAGATGGAATATGGAAATACATCATGAGTTGTTGCATCGTGATAGATCATGACCTGAGAAATGTCTACTCTAAAGAGAAATGAGGGAAGTTGATGTATTTTTAATGTATTATTTTTAAAGGGAGGTTTTCGGAGAAGAATAAGTAATGTTCTGCGACGAATCGACAAGAAGTGTTGTTTTCTTTTTTTTTTTTTTTTTCCTCTGAAGGGAATGAACAGGCTGGAGTCTTCACCTGTTTTCAAAGTGAACCCCTTGTGGTTTCGTGTATCACGGCGTGTGATAATTAAGGTCTTCCGCAGACCGGTGTATGAGATTCGTCGTAGACCCGAGAAATCTGAAAACCTCCGAACTTGAAATGAACTGCACTTGTGAATGAAATTTAAATCTTTTTTTTTTTTTTGTTTGTTCTAATGCAGCTGGCAAACACTTAGACAGTTTGGTCTTGGATGCCTTAAGGCAAGCGCTGCACAGACGTTACTCAGTTTGCATTACCCAGACGGGGCGTGTAACTTGAAGATAAGCCACGGACGCGGAGTAACAATGCCCCCGCAACACTCTACGATCATATTAGGACCGGGACCTACGGATTAAAGTGGATTCCGAACCACTACAAACATCCATGGCACCACCGGGACTCGAACCTGAAACCTGTGGTACAGAGCGCCAGAGAATTTAAATCTTTAATTTTAATTTATTTGTAAATAATTTTGTATTAACCCAGACGTCTCTCTATATATTGTTTGTAAATAAAAATTAAGGTATTTGTCACGAACCTAAAAGTGGCCCTCTTCTTGAAGCCATTATAACGCCG
Source organism: Caerostris extrusa (assembly GCA_021605095.1). NCBI lineage: Eukaryota > Metazoa > Arthropoda > Arachnida > Araneae > Araneidae > Caerostris > Caerostris extrusa. The sequence goes on from BPLR01003525.1 coordinate 109,693, forward strand.
ATAACGGTCTAGTAGACGTTATAGGTCTAGTACAGGCAGAGACATTACAATGTTAATATCTTTTTGCATGTTGCAATAGTGTTTTGTTCTTTTACAGCAGCTGCTTTTCTTTGCTAATATGGGTCCCTCCCTGCTGTGCCGGGGACCCTTGCCCCTAAGTCGGAACTGGGCCCTTGCACCTGTCAGCATGTCAGGATCGCCCGTGGAAGCTCTACTTCCACCTACTCAACTCCTAGTGTGGCCTATCTGGATAAGGAGGGGGTAACTTTTACCCCGAATGCTTTCTTAGAGGCTCCCAATAAGGAAGAGACTTACAACGACTCGATGTACACTGAGGTTGTGTGCAAGGGAGCTAGCACCCTTAACTCCCTGGAGGAGGTAGCCCAAATCGCCCTGCACCGGAAGTCAGTGGACAAGCTGGTTGCGTCTAATGTGCCCGGCCTCAAGGAACACGTTCTGGTCAATTTACCTAACAGGTGGCTTAAAAACACCAGGATCACGCAGTTCGAGGTAAGGTACTTCTTATACAGAACCATTTATCTTTCTTGTACAGCATGGTGACATCGGCTAAAAATCCTTTTAAATTTGAAATGGACAAGTAATATATATAAAAAAAATTTAAATCAATTCCTACTTTTTTTCACTATATTGAAGAAAATCCTTTATAATAAAGTTGAAATTTTCCTCTTACATCTGGCGCCATCTATTGGATGATACATGCAACTTAAATCTTAAAAAAACTAAAATTAATTAATTTAATTTAATTATTGAATTAATATTTGAAAAAACTGTATTAACATCAAGTGTCATCCACTACAAGTTCAAAAATTGTATTTGAACTTGAGTGGACAATAAAAAGTATTTTATTAACGAATGAAAATTTGAACAAGTAGGAATTGAATAAAGAATGAATAATGATACGGAAAAATTATTTTCACGAGGTTTAGGATGAAGGAATTTTGCTCATGGTTATTTTAATGCATTTTTTTTTTTTTTTTTAATTTTCTCTCAAGATGGTAGAATTTTTTAACAAGAAATAAATTTTATAGGTTAAAAAAATTATCGATAAGAGATAAAAATAGATTATAAAAATTAGCGATAGATTTAAAAAAATTCATTTTGAAAAAGTCTGCAATTGAGGATAATTATAAAAGAGTTGAACTACTGGGTGGATCCCAAATTCGATTCAATTATCAGTTTAGTGTGCAGAACAACGTTGCATTTGTATATTTACGATACCTAGTGAGGTCACCATCATTGTTTTCCTAATTAAGTTTTTATTATAAATATTTTTTCATCCTATGTCCGTCTTCGACCTCTCTCGATCATTAGTCGACGAGCAGCCCAGTACAGTAAAGAACGACAAAAACAACCACTAAAGGCATTGACAGCAATAGAACAAGGGATGCAGTTAAGAATAGTAGGGCATGTGATGAGGTACTCTCCAGTCATGGGCACTCCATAGTCGCAAAGTGGACAGATACCTATAGCAGCCAGTCCTGTTCTGTGCAGGTGATTCTGTAGATAGTCATGGCTCGTGACAAGTCTAAAGCAGGCCAGCCCGACCGCTCTAGGCAAGGAACTGGGAATTCTTGATTTATTCAATAAGGAATTCCATTTTTTTCTCAAACGCCTTCTCTCTATACAGGTTGAAACGGTTGGATTTAAAGAGAATGATTATAAATATGGCAACAATTGAATCTTGCTTTTGAGATAATGAAATATAACGTCAAAAATGCAATCTTCTTTTCAATTCATATTCTACTATTTTTAGACAAGTTATTCAACGAATGTTTCTTAGGAATTTTGTAATTAAATAAGCAACAATGAATTCTTTGTGATAGCTGCACCAAGTAATAATTTTCCATTTTGAATGCTACCATCAGGATAGTCTTGTGGAAAAAAAAGAGGAATGAATGATGTTAAAGGGCGCTGCGACGCCAAGTTAATTGGGCGAAAAGAAGTGCGAGTTTGAGAGCGTGTTTGGAAAGCGAGAGAGAGAGAGGATGATGATTTTGAGGAGTCTGAGAGGTGTATTGAGAGAAATTAAGTTTTTATGGCATTAGAGATTAGAATGTGTGGCATTTCTATTAATTTGTAATATTCCTAGTGTGTGTAATAAAATAGTCAATAATGAATTCAAAAGAGCTGATTTATTTTGAACCACCGACAACTTAACAACATTTGAGAACAACTAAAAGAACCCGGAAGTTGGCGAATTCATTTCTTCTACGTGTTTTCGTCAAGTCTTTCTCTTTGTGGACAATGATTACCTTACCTGTTTCTTAGAATCGCTTGATGAGATTCAATAGTCTTGTACATATAGCGAACCCTTTCCTTTCATCTGTGTTCGAGTTAACACGGAGACAATTTGTTGTTAATCCAAGATTAATACTACTTTTTCTACCAAACTAAATACTCTTGAGAAACAAGTAGTTCCCAAATATTAGTTATCTCTAATATATCGGAAACTTGACTTTAATAATTGAATAAATAAAGAATTTTTGAAAAAAAAAAAAAATTGGTCTTACTTTTGGACACAGTAGCATATATAATTCTTCTTTTTGTGGGTTTGTCACTGAACTACTCCTATACGGCTTGACCGATTTTGATGAAATTTTTTTGTGTGTTTTGGGTCCCTGGATGGTATAGAATCCCAAATGGTCCCAGTAGGTGGCGCTGCAATAGATATATCTTTTATATATATATATATATATATATTCTTCTTATACGCGTGTTTGTCACTGAACACCTCCTAAACAGTTGGATCGATTTCGATGAAATTTTTCAGTGGGTCCCTGTATGGTTTAGATTCAATTGGACCCGGTAGGTGGTGCTGTCCATGTTTTTATTACTATTTTCAGGGAAGGACAACATTTGCCGGGCCCTCTGGTATATTGTAATCTTCAGCCATGCAATTATAATTTTCAGCACGTTGCTCTGTTATCCTGCTTATGTCTTTGTTTCTATTAGTTATAATATAGTTTTATCTACAGATCCGGGACACCTACCTATCTGGCGATTTCCTGTGGGCATACAGTCCCTTTTCACTGAGCAGTCAAACACCTTGCTGTGGATTAGCGCCAATCGCTGCTTTCTCTATGTATGGCGCCCTCACATACCAGGACATAGGCACTGTACACACAAGGGGACTTGAAGATCTGTCTCGCCTGGAAGGAATAGACTTCTCCTTCAACCACCTGAAGATAGTGAGATCCACTGCCTTCCGTTCGCCTCCCTCGAGCCTGTCCACCATCCTTCTGTCCAGAAATAGTATCGAGGAGATTGAATCTTCTAGCTTCAATTACGTGAGGTTGAAATGCTTAGACGTGTCGCACAACCTTCTAACTTCTGTGTCCAGGAGTATGTTCGCTTCACCAGCTTTGGTATCTAGAAAATATAGATCTCAGGTGAGAGTAACTCTTGTTGCATAGAATACGCACTAATATTGAACAATTGTCTGCTAGAAAATGTCATCAATCGTATCTTCAGGCTATAAAATATTGTCAGTAGGTAAACAAATAGTAAAATTCGTTCAGATTATGCAAAAATATCTTTATGTTAAACTACGTATATACTTTTTCTATTTGCAGCTCGCAAACATTTAGACAGCTGTCTTGGATGCCTTAAGGCAAACGCTGCATAGACGTTACTCACTTTGCATTACCCCGGGGGCGCGTGTAACTTGAAGATAAACCACGGACGCGGGTAACAACGCTCTACGATCATAATAGACCGGGACCTACGGTTTAAAGTGGATTCTGAACCACTACAAACATCCATGGCACAGCCGGGACTCGAACCCGATACCTGTGGTACCGAGCGCGTCAGAGAGCTAGCCACTCGGCCATTGAGGCCCTAAACTACGTATATAATACTTCTGATTCGATCAAGTATTAATTATTTGACGGATCATTTGATATAGGGTTGTAGTTTCTGGTAATTCATAATGATTAATGTAATTATTTGTTAAATAACTTTTTAATTGAACAAAAACAATTCATTTTGAATAAATACTGCTTCGCTGTACTAGCATTCTTTTTCGATATTCTTAAAATAATGTAATAAATGTTATGGAAATCTCTAATAGTTCAGTTAATAATTATATATTTTTGATAATCTTATAAATTTTTAGTATTTGAATCGCTTAAATTATTTGTTTTATGAAAAGCTTCAATTCAGGTAATAATACGATTTAGGTTACACCTCTAGTGATTTTTAAAATCTCGACATTTTAGCTGTTTAGATATCAAACTTTCGTCATAGGTACTAAATTTGGCACTTTAATACACCTAAAAGTTCCGATGCCAAGATTTGAATCAAATTGCTTATAATTTCAAAGCGAAATAAATATATATATATATTTTCTTTCTCATGCAGCTGGCAAACACTTAGACAGCTTGGCCTTGGATGCTTTAAGGCAAGCGCTGCACAGATGTACTCACTTTGCATTAATTACCCAGGGGGCGCTTGTAATTTTGAAGATAAGCCACGGACGCGGAGTAACAATGCCCCCGCAACGCTCTACGATCCTATTAGACCGGGACCTACTGTTTAAAGTGGATACAAACACCCATGGCACCGCCGGACTCGAACCCGATACCTGTGGTACCGAGCTCCCAGAGCGCTAGCCACTCGGCCATTGAGGCCCGAGCGCAATAAATAAACACTGCAAAGTTTTCAACAAATTTCAGAACAATAACTGGTTTTATGTTTGGTGAAATATTTGGCGATGTTGGTGAATGTTCTGGCAAAATTTTTAGAAAAACTATGAATCTGACACGAATCTGGCATTGAAAAATCAAGTAAAGTTTTCAGAATTTTTGAAGCTTGAATGAAACATGAATGGTTCATCTTCTCAAAAATTCACTCTGTATTGAGATTTCAACAGCTGAAATTGTCCTTAGTTAAATATTTGTTTTCATTCTGGGAACTAGGCTTTTTATCAGTATATTCTATTGACAATTGTTTTGCACATCTTCTGTTGCTTATTTAGGCCAAATTGCAAAATAGGGGCAGTTGGGTTGGCACCTCTCTTGTGGCGCCAAACGAGCGGTATGTTGCAAAAATGCAGTAACCCGGATTTCTTAACTGTTTGCAATTCACTTCACTTAAATCGCAACCCTTTTCTTGGAATAGTTAGGCGAAAAGAATTTTTGACGCCAAATACCTGCGTTCCCCTATCTGTGATTCTGCCCTTATTTATCTCTCTATTATTAATTCTGGTTATCAAAGTGAACTATATTTACTTTTGTTGAAAAACTATTTATAAAGAAATCATCAAAATTAGGGTTCGTACAGTATTATCTGTAATATAAATTTACTTTTTATGAATCGCAACTGAAATTTTTGAAGTTAAACTTTTTATGGGAGAGTCGAGACAGCAAATTTGAAAAACATTTTTGTTACGGAAGTGGGAGGTGCTATTTCTCTGATTTTGCGCGCATTAATATGCTTAAGTCGTCACTTCCTGTTTATATTTATAAAGCGGGAATCAGTTAATTTCATCAAAATATTGACTGATTTGATGAAATTGATTGAAAAATTATTTGTTTTCAGATTCTATTGTTGTTGATTATTTGTGCTACTTTACTTTGTTTCATGAAGAATTTAATGCAAAATAACGATCCTACTCAGAATTGAATATGATTATGATAAAGATTTAGAATCCATTACACCTTGCCCCAAATCTCCATTCAAACAAAATGACCGCCGCTGTAGTTAAACGAAAGAAAACTATTATGACTTTGCGTTTTATAGAACTTTATCTATAGTTTGGCTACTTAATTTATCCAAACCTAAAACCAAACACATTCAAAGTGCTTTTCCTCCACATGAATACCTGAAAATTTAACTTTTACTACAGATAGATACACAACACGAAGTTTAATTTCCATTGTGCGTATTTTACACACATATTAACACATAAAGTAACTTTATTTATAAAACATATTAGAACATTATGAATAACCCGTATACTGAGATTCAATTATAATTGCCTTGGTGGAAAAAAGAAATCTAACATCAAGAAATTAGTTTAAAGAAAGGAAATTTAGGCAAAGCATTTGTCTAGGTAACATAGCTATTTAAAATTTCAAGGTCTAAATTAAAAGTATGTGTAAGCAATGCGATTTCAAATATGAAATAATGGTACGTTAATAACCACAGTAGTCTCTACGATTTTAATACAAACATGCAGGCACACATGCATTTATCGTAAATGTGCCACATGCCATTTGGAGGCATGGGTTGTTATATGATAATGTCCCATGTTTGCTCGATGAGTAATTTCGTAGGTCAAGTTTCAAGTTTGAGTTAAGGGTTTACTTGACTAATTATTGAATCAAAATTAATGAACGTTTCTTTTTTTATTTATTATCTTTATATTTATGTTGTTGTTTTTTATCTCACAGCTGGAACTTCTTAAAAGCACTGCCTGACAACTTTTCACGTCTATGCCTGCCTTGAAGATTGTGAACTTGTCCAAGAACTTCCTGTACTCCATGCCCAAAGAGCCATGGGAAGTAGTTTTTAAAAACTCACCTTCTTAGACTTACTGGTAAGTTACGGACTAATTTTTGGTTATACCTATTCTGGTTTCAAAACTATAGGGATGGCATCTCTTAATTACCAAGGCCTCCATCGTCCTAGTGGATGGTTGGTTTAAGGCTTCAGAGCTGAAAAAAAACTTAGATCAAAGCCCGATAAAGAGAACAGAAGCAAAAGTTTTTATGTTTATTTTAGTTTGTAGCTCTACGGTAATCTTGTGCACACTTTCGGTTAATTAGACAGGGACCTACAGTTTAACATGAATTCCAAACCACTCCTAAACATCCATGCTACCACCGAATCTGAAGTACCAAAGACCAGAACGCTAGAGAAGTGGACATCAGGCTGCTGTGTTGATGAATGATGAGCGCAATTAATCGCTAGATTTGATTTGAATATATCTAATGGGTTAAGGGGAATATTGAAAGAATTCAATTGGAGCTGCGAAAGCTATTTTTCCCTGGAAGATTGAATACTCAAGCTCAAGTTTCTTTTCCTCAGCTTGAAATTGTGAACAAGCATGACTGGATTAAAATCAGAAGTTACAGCGATGTGATTTGGGAAAAAGGAAATTCATATGAAAAGAATTTATTAGTAAACCAATAGCAAATGGGTTTAAAAAATACTGCAATGAACAGAACAGAACTACATGAACAGAATAGAATTTACAGAACTACAAGAACTTACAGAATAATTACAGCAGCAGGGAAAAAAAAAAATTAGGGAACAACCAAATTAGTTATAAATTTGTTTAAATAATAGATTTGGCGCATTGTCTACCAAGTAAATTTCGTTGCCTATATATGTTACATGAGTTAAACTGTATTTCAACCTCCCTTTTTCTCATGAATACTTATTTTAAAAATTGTAAATAACTGAAAACGTTTACATATGATTATAGCTGCCAACTAATTGTGTAGATCGCCAGGATGCTAGCTGCCATAGAAAGCCGATTATACACTGCGTAAAAAAAAATAGAAGGACAGTGTTTTTGTCAATTAATATCTCTTATTTTCTCCTAACTACCAGATATTTATGCAGATTTAGTTTAAGGACCCTTTTTTTCCTTTTTTTAGTCAAAAATTAAACATCTACCACTAATATTAATAATAAAATTAGTATATATAATTTCCGATGCGTAAAAGATGTAGAAGGACACTTGCTAATATATTTAATTTAGTGAGTTGTTCTTTAGTTAAATAGTGATTTTTGTACTTTTGTTTTATCCTTTTCTGTCAAAAAAAAAATCTAATTTGTTTAAAAGTTATGCTGTTTCTCCGTTCTCAGAGATGCTTAAAGGAATACCTTTGAACGATTTTCAAAAAGGCCAAATTTCCGCATATCAAAAGGATGGTAAAGGTGTCAGAGATTGCTCGATTGTTGCAGGTGAGCCCCAATACAGTTTCAAACTTTATCAGAAATCCTTATAAAAATGGAAAGAAAAAGAAGACTGGTAGACGGAAAAGTTAACACCACGTGATGAAAAGAAAACTTGTTCGTGTGCTTAAGAAGAACAAAGGAAGTGTTTCAAAGGCAAGAAATCAAGCAGGACTTAATCATGTGACGAAACAAACAGTTTACAACTATATTAAAAGATCTAAAAAATTCATTTTCAAAAAACGGAAACATCATCCTAAGTGGACACAAGCTCACATTGATAACCGTTTAGCGTGGGCTAAGGAGCACATGTCCTGGACTACAGAATGGACTTCTGTGATATTTTCCGATGAAAAGAAATTTAACTTAAACGGTCCAGACGGATATCAGCACTACTGGCATTGTCTGAGGGAATGAAGACGAATACTATTCAACACGACAAATGGGAGGAGGGAGTTTAATGGTTTGGTTGGCTGTTGGATACGGAGGAAGGACAAGTCTGGTTTTTTAAATAGTAGGCAAAAACATACAGATTACATTCAAGTGCTGAATTCCGAGCTTCTTCCTTATGGCTCTGACTTGGGGGTGAAGTGTGGAAGTTTCAGCAAGACGGAGCTTCCATTCACACCGTGACTGGAGTCAAAAATTGGTTCCTAACAAATAATGTGGATGTTTTACCATGGCCAGCCAAAAGTCCTGACCTTAATATAGTGGAAAATATCTGGGCAATGATAGTTCGTCGAGTTTATGCTGATGAAGGCAATTTGATTCGCTAACTCAGCTTCGAGAAGCATTGAATGACTCGTGGGACAATTTTTGTCAAACAGAAGTTCAATCTCTATACAATTCACTTCAAAACAGAATATTTGAAGTTATAAAGGCCAATGGGAAGAACATTCCTTATTAAAAATCACTATTTTTTCATTCATTATAATGCTGTCCTTCTACTTTTTACAAAGTTTCAAAAAAGAGAAACTATTTTTGTTGCCATTAATATTTAATGTTTGAATATCATAATTCTGATGCTAAAATTGTATTTTTAAAATATTTGTAAAATGTTTCTAATAAAAGATTTTAGTAAAAATAAAATATTTTCAGTTATTGTTACAAAATCAAGTGTCCTTCTACTTTTTTACGTAGTGTGTATATATATATGCATTAAATTTTTACTTCTATTCTCATTGGCTTTTCAATACTTTTATTTCTGCTAAGCACATGGTCAAAGCAACTAACTAATCATTGTAGATAAAAATCAAGGATGGTAGCTGCCATAGAAAACAGTTATTAAAATATGTATTAAATGTATTTGCTTCTATTCATCAGTTTGTAATTTTCGGAATTCCTTAGCCCCACCTCTCCTGTCTGCAAAGTAGGAAGCATGGTAGGTAAAGTTCATGAAATTAAAGGCCAAGACCAGGTCTGTCCCAGTTCAAGTAAGTTTAAAGAGCAACGGAAAATTTTTATATAAATATATATTTTTTTTAATATAATATATAATAAAAAGAGAGCTTTTAAAATAAAAAAGTAAAAATAAAAAGCAAAGATCAATTTAAGATTACACCACAGGATGGAGTTGCAGCTGCTAAGAAATGATGACTAAAAGGGAAAGGTCAGGGTGCTCCTGACAACTGAGCTAGTTCGTCTTCGTGGATAGTTGCAAGTTATTTAAACCGATAGGGCGTTTAGCATTCTCCGGCAAGAAATCGTATCTCGGAAGATTACATTTCCTTGTTCGGGATATGGTCAAGATTTGCATAACAATTTTCCGCAAATTGAGCATAAAATTTTGAATAGAAGGGAGGGCAAGACTATATCGAATAAATTTGCTTCTATTCTCATCGGTTTTCAATACTTTAATTTCTGCCTAAGCACATGGTCAGAGCAACTAACTAATCATTGTAGATCGCAGGATGCCATAGAAAGCCAGTTATTAATATATGCATTAAATTTGCTTGCTTCTATTCCTATTGGTTTTTCAATGCTGTTATTTTTTATTTAGGCATCTTCATTAATTGTGACTTAGCCTGCTGTGGCTGTTGCCCATCCTGTCTCCGGCAGATGCGAACGCCACCTCGACTCCAGCACCCACACCTCTTCCCGGACAGGAAATCCGGAAGCTGCGGCCAGAATTCTCAGATGCCAGCCCGCTACTAAAATAGTGAAATCAATTTGAACACCCTGAAGAGGAAGCACCTGATGTGTTAATGATTTCCAACAAGAAAAAAACTAATAGGCAGCTGACTTTTCTTTGTGACTTTTATTGATGCTACACTAGTGTCTTCTGCAGATATCACGGGATGAATTTATCTTAACATCACTGGACACATCACTGTCACATTCACAAAACCTTCTTCGACAGAGCACTATAACCCCGTACCTTAATTTAAATTAATTTATTCATTGTTCTAATATCATGATAAAATGAATACAATACAGTTAAACAGCAATGCGACAATATAATGTTAATCCTTACCTTGCTAACCTTAACCTTACTCCAATAATAAGACTTGGAGTAATTTACTAAAATTTGGCTCATTTAATAACAAGTTTTACCAACTCAAATAAAAGGCATATAAATGGTGCTAGATTATTCGCTTCTTCTGTCCAAAAAAAAGAAAAAGATTTTCAGCAGTCAAGGCTGTGAATTAAACTGCATTTCCATTACTTTGAAAGTGATTTGCATTATAGTTAACCTTACTCAACAATAAAGCTTGGTAGGTTCGAAAATGGCCAAATTGGCTGATTTCAGGCATAATTTACTTTTAAAATATTTTATAAACAATTTGATGAAAATCATAAAAGGGTGACTATTTAAAAACCTTTTTCTTTTAAAAAATGTTATAAATATGCTAGAAAAAAGTTCTTTTGTTACAAATATTAAAAAAAAAGTAGTTTCACAGTCAAGGCTGTGGATTAAACTTCATTTTCATTGCTTGCAAAAGTGATTTGCATTTATTTCATTTTTTTCATTATGAAATAATTAACTTTTCAGTTAAAAAAATTATGTATGTAAAAAACATCAAATAATTTTCAGGAAAATGTCATTGAGAAAGAATATATTGTTCACTTTTTTTTTTTTTTTTTGGTAATATTTATTGTTATAAAATTATTTTTATCATATTTGTGTTCTATGGAAGAAACAACCAATATTTATTTGTATCAGCTTGTCATTATAAGTTAGCATGATATTGTCTTATGATGTTTGTGATTTTTAAAGAATGTGTAAATGAAAAATAAAAAGAGATTTGTTTGTGCTTTACAAATTTTTCGTTGGCTAATAAAGTGTAAGTATTCTAATACCCGCAGAAAAAAAAATATATAAAAAATTGCTGTAAAATTATAATCAATGTAAATGAATTATCTTTGTTTAATTTTTTGCATTTCATAATTTATTAATTACAATAGAATATTTGATATCTGGCATTGAACTATAATGATTTATTAACATTATACTTCCTTGAGTTTGTATAAATTAGCTGATTAATGTATTTTTTCACTCCATTAAAAATCGTGCATTTTTGTATTTTTGAATTTGCTTATTTGTTTAAAAATTTTTTTCTGATTTTAGATCTGAAATATTGTTCTTTTCTATTTGAAATGCTCATAAATTATTTGCAAAAATAAATAAATAATGTTCTATGGGCATTTATGAAGATTTGAATATTCTTATAAAGCACATCTCTGCATAAAATAACATTGAAGTTCTTTTATTACATTTACCTATTATAACAGTATATAAATAAATGAAAAAAAGAAATAGAGACGCGTAAATAGATAATGGTGACTTTTATTTTCATATAACACCCAAAAGTATGTTCCACTTTTTTTTTAAATGAATTTATAAAAGGAATTAATATGTTTAAAATAAAAGAATGTTTAAATATATGCAAATCAGCGTATTATAGTTGTGTAACCATGCTTCCTCCTGCTCAGCCATAGTTCTTCTTAAGCACTGGCAAGAGCTATGGTATTCAGGTATGGTATTCCTATGGTATTCAGGAGAAATGGTCAGTAGGACTTGAGACTCTCACCTGAGAGGAAGTACAGCGCAACCGGCTCTGCTTCTGAGAAACGTTTAGTTTACAATGTCTCTCCCCGGGAGGAAATATATTCATCAAAACCCTGTATATAAGTTGTATCTTTAAGACTCAAATATTTCGAATATATATCTTTGCCTCAAATATTTCAACCCAACCACACCCAATTATGATCCAGTTACACAACCTGCACAATACTGTTGTAAAAGGATACTTTTTCTTCACAATTGTTTTCGTAAAATAAAATTGATATTACAGAATTTGGTTTAATTTTTCTCAAAAACTAATATGTATATAATAACATGTATATATAGTATATATAAAGTACATGTATATATAGTAATCATACAATTTAATATAATAGGCCGTAATGTTAATAGATTACTGCTTATTAAAAATAATGTAATATTGTAACCTTGCTTCCTCCTTTGGAATTCAGGAGAAATGGTCAGTAGGCCTCGAGACTCATATCCGAGAGTCTCGTACAGGGCAACCTGCGCTGTCGCTAAGAAGCGATTAGTACAGCACAATCACGCGTTTCTGTTGAGAAACGTTAATTTACAGTCTGAGAGGAAATATATTTAATGCAACCTGGCTATAAGTTGTCCTACAGACTCTTACCCGGAAAGGAAGCATATTCCGCCTAACTTTATTTTCGGATTAGAAGTGAAACCCTTGCATGGATCTAGAATTATATGTCTTTAAATATTGTATGTCTCTTGTTGAGTGTGTGTGGTCTCTTAATAAAGAAATAAATAAAGCTGTGAGTTCTCAAACCTGCGTCTCAAGTCTCAACCCAACCACACCCAGTTACAATCCAGCTGCACGACCCGTAACACTACAATATCAGATTATGAATCTTTATATACATTTCGCCTTTAATTATGACTTCTTACTAGTCAAGTTAGTAAAATTAATAAATATAAGTACATTTTTGAAAAAAAGAAGTTAGGAAATTGGGAATTTCTTACCAATCAACAAAAACATTTATTAGTATTAATTCCTGGTAATTAAAACCTGTGTCCATCGAAAGATTCTCGTATTTTAGGGTTAATATTTCAATTATTTTAAGGATTTTCCCCATGTATCCCTTTTCAATCAGTTCGAATATCCTTCTTACTCTCCGAGAGATGGTGGTCCATAGTTTGAGAACAACTAATTTAAGTTGCAATAATAAAATATTGCCAATTTGGCAATACATTTGGAAATAACGAAAAGAAATATACATGTCTAATTTAAACAAGTAAAAAAAAAAAATTTTAAGTCAATTCCTGCTTTTTTTCACTGTATTGCAGAAAAGTTTAAGTTAAAAATAAAGTTGAAATTTTCCTCTTACATCTGGCGCGCCCTCTCTTATTAGATACATGCAACTTAAATCTAAAAAAATAAAATTAATTAATTAATATTAATAATTAATATTTGAAAAAATATATTTGAACTTGAGTGGATGAATAAAAAGAATTTTATTAACGATGGAAAATTTATAGGGAGAGGATATAATATAAATAGGAGAGTGTGAGCTAATAGACGGAATTGAAAAAAAAGTATGTTCATTTGTGCATTTTAACTGTGTGAACATGAGACATGTTCTTTTAAAATGAATAATTATTATTTCTTCAATATTTAGAATGCCTTTATACAAAAATTTTAATGATATAAAGGGGAAACATGCAGTATGAAAAAAATAAAAGATACCTTAAAAAGTGCTTAGCCACTAACCAATATTTGTATATGCAACATCGAAATGATTTTCTAAAGAATTACTTACATTATTATTCTCCTTGTTCAAAATAGAAAGGAACAATTCACCAAACCAATTTTACATTCAAATAATTTTGTCGCAAAGTTATAATCGAAACAACGGTACTCTTTCATTTTTTTAATCTTACGTACTAAGTTCAATTGAATTTCACGATTAAAAACATTTTACACAAACTGAATGGAAAGAAGGACCATGAAGATTTTTTTTTTCGTTCAATAACTCCGTAAAAGAGAAAATCGGCTTAGAGCGGATCGAATAATGTGATTTTACTGTATTTCAATCTAAGTGCAGTACAATATGTAACGTCGAGAGGTTATTTAAATACAATGTGATTCATTTGTGTTTCAGTAATTGGGAGATTGATTTTTCTTTCAAAATAACATTCTAACATAAAATCCAGAATTAATTTTTGAAATATATCATTACCAAATAATAAAAAAAAATAATAATAAATCATTAGTTTACTTTTCAGAATAAAAATTCTGTCAAGAAATTCAGACATAACTTTTGAAATTAGATATCGTCTGCCAATAAAAAAAAAATAATAAATCCTTAATTTTCTTTTGAGAATAAAATTCTGTCAATAAATCCAGGCATAACTTTTGAAATTAGATATCATCTACCAATAAAAAAATAATAATCATTAATTTTCTTTCCAGAATAAAATTCTGAGAATAAAATCATTTACCAATAAAATAATATCATTTACCAAAAAAAAAAAATAATAATCATTAATTTTCTTTCCAGAATAAAATTCTGAAATTCAGACATAACTTTTGAAATTAGATATCACTTACCAATAAAAAATAATAATCATTAATTTTCTTTCCAGAATAAAATTCTGTCAATAAATCAGACATAACTTTTGAAATTAAATATCATCTATCAATGAATTCATCTATTTTCAGAATAAAATTCTGTCAAGAAATCCAGACATAACTTTTGAAATTAGATATCATCTATCAATAAAAACAAAATTCCAAAACAACCTGAAATTATTGTTCAAAAATTGATGTCTGAAATATTGCAAATTGTGAAAACACACTGAAAGCATAATAAATACAAAAGCTATATTATATTGATAAATTTTGAATTATCAGCAAATTGTAAGATCAAATAGCAATATTTCCCAGATGTTCTCTTTGACATGTGCGTCATGTCATATTTTGTTTTAGCGAGCAATTTATCGGAATTTTCAATTGTCAGCTTAACTTCAATTGTTTGAATTTTTTTAATGCTTTTGATATCTTTCAAAACACCTCTTGCTGTCAGTCACCTTTGTGTCACAATTAAAATCTAAGAGCAGAAATGCAATAAATTTTCCCCGGGTTTACCCAGAACTGATATCAGTATTTCCTATTCCTCCAGAAGTTCTTAAAAGCTCTCGTTATCAAATTTTTTTGTGTCAAAGAGAGCACAGCAGAAGTTGTCGCGTCTGGAGACAATGTTTCCGGTTTTAGTAGGTAAGAAACCAACTCAGTGTTAATCAATTTATTATTTATAACAAATATAATTCGATTTATTAATTTTTTGCCGGTTTTTTTTATGAGAGTGTTTGTTTAATGCATCTTATTTTATTAGTTAAAAAATGTAATAGAATTTTTTTAAATTTTATTTTAGTAGGTAAGGTATCAACTCCATGTTAATCAACTTATTATTTATAAGAAATATAATTCGATTTTTTATTTTTCCCCCGTTTTTATGAGAGTGTTTGTTCAATGTATCTTATTTTATTGGTTAAAAAAATGGAATAGAATTTTTTTTTTTTAAATTTTATTTTAGTAGAAAAATATCAACTCCATTTATTTTTGACTTTTCGATACATTTATTAATTTAAATAGATTTTGAAATAAAAATAATTTATTTATTATTTTTTGAACATTTGATTTTTAATTCCTTAAGAAATACTTTTGTTTTTGATTTTTTTAATTACGGTAAAAATGTAATAAATTTCTTTTTCAAAGTTATTATTTGACAAAAAATAACTTAAAAATGACGAAATTTAGAAAAATCATAAAAAAATTATTTATCTAAATCTCGAACATACTTTTAAATCAAAATGGCAACTATGACAGCTTTAAAATAAACAATAGTTTTGAAAATACAAAAATAATTTATTTAAATATTATCGTTTGAACATTTAATTTTGGGTTATCGTCTATGTATGCAAAATATAAACTTTCAAAGAATATATGAACATCCCGTCATGAAACTAAATTACGGTATCCATATTATAACGTTAATGAAAAAAAGTCGTATATTACATTGTATTTTATAATCATCTTTCAATGAAATAAAAAGAACATCAAGATTAATATAAATCAACAATTAAAATTTTTATTTTTATTTTATTACAAAAAGTACTAGTAATATTTTTTTATGAAATCAAATTTTTTAATGCCTTTTTTTTTTTCCTTTTAATACTTATTAAGTTTTTGAAAATTTCCAATATTACAATAATTGTTATTGAAGAAATTATTTATTTTTGTTACCAATTACATGTTTCCTTATTATTATGCTTGTAAATAATAATAATAATATTCTTTATAAAAAATATATCCAAACCTAGTTTGGATATATACCTTAATATGCTATTAATATTTTATGTTTGTTTTAGTTTAATTTAGAAAAATTTTCGTTTAATTTTTAAAAATAATTTTCCAAAATAAATTATGACATTGAAAATTTAATTTAGAGTTTAAAAAAATTTAAAATTTATTCGATTAATTTATACTGCTTGAAAATAAATTTTTAAATTTTAAAAATGAAATAATATTTTTCTTAAAAATGTTTATAATGTATATATTGTCTTTGAATTCATGATAAATTTTACATTTAAATATTTGGTCTGACTTTAAATGAACTTTATTAATAATTATTTAACTAATTATTACCAATTATTAAAAGGTAAGAAGTTTTAAAATTATTAATATAATAGGAAATAATAAAGTAGAAATAAAATAGTTTACCATTTTCAATAGCTTTATAAATATTAAAAAAATTTAAAAATTTAAGAGAAGAATTTATTTAAAATATTGTAATTAAATAACCTTTAGTATTTCACTATTCCAGCAAAATATAATTTGTTTTGTATTTTTTGATTTGCTAATTGCATTTCTTAGAAATGTAATTAGCATATTAATAATTATTTTTATCTTAATTTATTTTTCTTATTTATTTATTCTAGTCGTTTACTAATTTCAATTCAATTTAATTACTAATTAAATTGTATCAATTTAGCACTTATATAACATAATTCGTACATTTTAAACTATTTTCTTAATATAATATAATATTTCATAGCTAATATATTTTTATCGCCGTAAAAAAAAAAAATTATATTTGAAAAAAAAAAAAAAAAAAAAAAAAAAAAAAAAGTTTCAGAATTTATATGTTGATAAATTATAAAAGCAAAAAAAAATTGATACAATTACATTTTTAGAACTTAAAAAAATTTCTGTTTTTCTATGCACTTTTGTAGTTGAAAAAACAAATTTTTAAATCTATAAATAATAAAATGCATTTATTATTTAGTTATTTAGCTTATTTCTTTGAATAGTTTGTTATAATTTTTTTTGTTTAATTAATCAACAGTTTACGTTGATATAAAAATTAAATATTGTTTCAAATTATAAGGTTTTTCTTATTATTTATTAATTTATTTTTTTAGTTTCTATGAATAATATTTTACATTTAGCAGTAATTAATTTTTCACTAGCAGTTTATAAGTTAAATTTAAAAAAAATTAAATTTAATGAACAGTTTAAGGAATTCTTTGATTAATAGTTGAAATTATTAATTTGAAAAAAATTCGAATGAGCCTTAAGCATTTTTAAATCATTTTTTCCATTAGTTATATTTTCCATTACATTTTATATATCTAATATATAAATTGAAAAATCTGTTTATTTACTTTACCTTTATACAAGTTCACAGTTTTCAATGTGGAGACTTTCAAATTCGGCACGTATATAAACTATATTCATATAATAGCTTAATGGTTTTACATATAAGCTATATGCACGTAAGAACATAAGCTACTTTTAAAACTTGAAAAACATAGCAAATACAAAGAACACTTTCTTCATGTAAATTTGCTGTTTCATATACGTCATTGTTTAAAAAGCATATTATTAAATTTAGTCAATATTAAATTCGGAAAGTGACATTTTGAAAATTTAGTTCTTGTTCCACATTTTGTTTAGTCGAACATTAAAACTTTCATGTGGAATGTGGTTTATTGATCTACCCCCCTCCCGATTTATAGTAATCCCATGGGAAGAAGTAGCATGTCAAAATACCAATGACAAAAAGGAGAACATCATCCTTATGAGATTCGAGAACATTATCCTCATCATGCTTCGAGAACATTATCCTTATCATTTTCATTGATATCCTTACCCCAGCGGGGCACATCGAAGGCATAGCTCTAATTACCTCATCTGTCGAGACCACATGTCAAATTAAATTACGTACCTTTGCGAAGTTCTAGAGTAAGAAAGTTCTGCAGAAATTACAAAGCATTTACTATTACTGCCTGATTATTTTTCTCAAAAATAAGGCAATATGTATGTGCCGACCACCCCAAAATTTGACACTCTACATCACGTATTGTTAAAGTACTATGGTTCCATAACAGCTGAAAATGGTCCTTTCTTCCACGTCCCACCAACATTCCATGTGACGCTACAATAGTCAAGTTTAAATTAGTAAAAAATAGACAATTTGATCCAATAACGAAGTGAATTGATAACTATTTGCAACAACAAAAAAAATGGTCAAATTTGCAATAATTATCTTCAATAATGACTTGCATTAAACTGTAAAATTACTAAATGAAAAATGAGTGTTTTATATTTATTGTCTGTATTATTTCATTTCAAAAACCGCTAGCTTGTTCTGCTTTACCCTCAATGAGTCTATCTTAAAATGAGATACAAATGGATGAGAAACAGGCTTAAAAGGATTTTAAAGGGCAATGTTTCCTTTCAGTAAACGAAAATCTTCCTCACTACTAAGTATCTCTTTACTCCAACAAGCATCTTTATATTTGTTATCTTTTCTTTACGTTTTCAAAAAGTTGCCATCTTTTGATTTATCATCATTTTGAAAAAATGTACAAGGAGTTAATTGATAATTATTTGCAACAAGAAATGGTCAAGTTTGCATTAATTATCTTCACTAATGGCTTGCATTAAACTATAAAATTACTAAATGAATGAGTGTTTTTATTTATTGTCTATATTATTTAATTTCCCTTTCCTTGTTTATGGCATAAAGATTAACTGTCTCTGTATTGCCAGCTGCATTAGAACAAAAACATTTTCAAACGGATAATATCTGCAGAATTCTGTTGTTGAGGGTTTAACGTATCTTCTAGCCTTGAATCAATTGCTTTAGTCATGATATACTAAAATCTATTGTTTTATTGTTTGTTGTACATATTGATGCCATTGTAATAATTAAAAACAAGTGCATGTTATATTTCACACAATGCAATCATTACCTATTTTTTTTTACAGCAGCTTTCCTTCCCTGCTTTTGGTGGGTCCCTTCCCTGCAGTGCCGGGGACCCATGCCCTACCAAAATGGAGCTGGGAAATACTTGCACCTGCAATTACGTCCGAATCACTCGTGAGTTCACTACCTCCTTACTCCTAGCTCGTCCAGATGGAAGAGGAACGCAACATGCTGACGTGCCCAACACTACTGGGTGTCTCCCCGACCAGGAAAGAGAAGGATGGGGGCATCATGTACACGGAAGTTATGTGCAACAAAGCCCGCACTCCCACCGAACTGGAAGAGATTGCTCTAACTGCCCTACACCGAAATTGATAGACAAGCTCATCTGATGTCTCAGGCCCTTCTGTCAAGGAGCACACACTTTAGTCAATTTACCTGTCAGATGGCTGAGAAACACCAGGATCAGACAGCTTGAGGTAGAATCATTTTAATGTTTCTGGTACATCTTAATATAGTATCCTCGGAGGCCTATATAGAAAGTTGAGTTTCCGAATTGGGAAGCCCGATTCGAATCCAACAAGTATTGAAAACCATAACCCTTCTTAACTTTTCGAACATCTCGTTATCAGTATTTCAAGTGAGATATCTCTGAATTATAAATCCGCATCTCAAATGAGGAAAGCGGACACCGCTATTACCTCCAGAAATGGAGTTTATTGCGATTACTGTTAAATGACTGAGAGGCACCCAGGATCATGGAGCTTGAGGTAAGAATCCATTTAATGTTTTCAGGCACGGCTTAATAAAGTTTCTGGAAGTGGCCTAGAGAATAGGCAATTGGGTTTCCGAACCAGGGAAGCGCTACCGATCTCGGAACCCAACAAGTGAAGACCGGGCACAGCCCTTCTTCTCATCTTTAACGTCTCGATTATCCGTCCTCCTCATTTATACACCATCCATTGCAGCCAGAACAGAGTTTATTACAATTACTGTCATATGGCTAAGACATCCAGGATCATGCAGCTTGAGGTAGAATCATTTTAATGTATCGTGGCACATCTTAATAAAGTTTCAGAGTGGCCCCCAGAGGGATAGGTAGTTGGATTTCCGGAACTATGGAAAAGCACGATTCGGAACCCAACAAGTGGAGCCGGAACCACAGCCCTTCTTAGCATCTTCCAACGTGTCTCGATTATCCGTATCTCATTTATGCACCATCCATTATAATCTAGAACAGAGTTTGGCATTACAATTACTGTCATATGAGCTAAGAAACATCAGGATCATGCAGCTTGAGGGTAGAATCATTTTTAATGTTTCAGGTACATCTTAATAAAGTTTTCAGAGAGTGGCCCCAGAGGATAGGTAGTTGGTTTTCTCGAACTAAAGGAAGCACGATTCGGAGCCAACAAGTGAGCTCGAGCGCACGGCCCTTCTTACATCTTTAACGTACTCGGTATCCGTATCTCATTTATGCACCATCCATTTATAGCTAGAACAGAGTTTATTAGCAATTTTCAGCTGTCATATGGCTAAGAAACATCAGGATCATGCAGCTTGAGGTAGAATCATTTTAATGCATCTGGTACATCTTAATAAAGTTTCAGAGTGGCTAGAGGGATGCTTGGTAGTTGGATTTCCGAACTAAGGAAGCACGATTCGGAACCCAACAGGCGAGCCGAAACACGCCACTTCTTACATCTTTAACGTCTCGATGCTTATCCGTATCTCATTTTATGCACCATCCATTATAACTAGAACAGAGTTTATTACAGTACCGTCATATGGCTAAGAAAGCATCAGGGATCATGCAGCTTGAGGTAGAATCATTTTAATGTTTCAGGCACATTCCTTAACAAAGTTTTCGAGAGTGGCCCCAGAGGATAGCAGTTGGATTTCGAACTAAAGGGAAGCACGATTCGGAACCCAACAAGTGAGGCCGAGCCATCTTGCCTTACATCCTCGACGTCTCGGGATTATCCGTATCTCATTTAATACACTATCCATTATAACCAGAACAGAGTTTATTGCAATTACTGTCAGATGGCTAAAGAGAAACATCCAAGGACTCATGCAGCGTTGAGGGTAGGGTCATTTTAATGTTTCAGGTACATCTTAATAAAGTTTCGGAAGTGACCTAGAGAATAGGCATGGGCTGGGTTCGGAACCCAGCCGTACGCTCACACTTTTCATGTGTGTCTATTATCCGTATTCATTGCAAGACCATCTGATTACAAACCGTTTTTTTATCCTATGACCGTCTACCGACCACTCGATCGTATTCGACGAGCGGCCCAATACAGTAAGAACGGCAAAAACAATCACCCAAAGGCATGTACTGTAACGCAAAAGAGATGACAGTTAAGAACAGTAGTGCAGACTTATGAGGTGCTCTCCAGTTATGGACACAGTCGCAAAGTGGGCAAATATCTTTAGCAGCGGTCCTGTTCTATGCGGGTGACTCTGCAAGTAGTCATGGCCCCGGACAAAGCCCACAAAGCAGGCTACACCGACTGCTCTAGGCTTTGGCGCGGAACACGAATTCTTGGTGACTTATTCAATAGGGAATTCCACTTTTTCTCAAAGCCTTCTCTTTATACAGGCTGAAACGGTTGGATTAATAGAGATAGTATCGTCTTATGTACGCACAGAGGCAAAGAATGGATCGGGTTGCATCCTTTGCGATCCATTCTTGGCCAACATATCAACCTGCTCATTTCCATATAACGCAATGGCTTGGAAATCCACTGCAGAGCAATGAATGTCCCGCGTTCAGCCCAACCTATCGCCTACTCGTGGTACTCGTTCTCGTAGCTAAACGACTGGCTACTTGTTGCCTTAAAAAGCAGGCCTTGGACAAGTGCAATGATGGTGACAGAACCAGAAGCGATTATGAAGAGAATTTCATAATGACTAGTCATATTCTCTATTTGGAGATTTCTTTTCGGAGTGCTTCCTCCAATACGATATGGAAATAGGGAATGATAACTAAAAGTCTTCCGGTGCACACTATAGAAACCATTGTTTAACGTCATACTATGTGGAACATAAAGCAGTGTTGGTGTAGAAAAATTTCGGAGCAAAAGGGAAAAGTTGTTGGTTATATTTCATTTTCATTGCAGTAAAGGCGGATTCCATTTAACTAAAATGATTACCCAAATGCGTGCTTTATCAGCTTGCCACGCCTTTTTACCGCACATATGTGTCTATGAGGACATTTTATTGTGAATGTTCAGTTCAAAAATAATTATAGATAGTATCTTTCAGACTCGTGGAAGGTGTATAGGATAAATATCCTTTAATTGATCTCTTCTACTCCAATGTATTATCGCAAACCAAAAAGGCAATCCAAACAAAACAAGCAAATTTTCGTGGACTGAATGTAAAAGCCCTAAGCTCTCTTCTTTGTGCGTCAAAATTTTTAGCTCCTCGTGTGCACAAGATGACCTTTAAAACGATAAACCAAACCCTTTATAAATCAAGACATTCTGGTTTGTATCTTAGTTGTATTTTCTTGTGTAATTAATATTTTTAATCGTGTGTTGCATTTCCGGGGAGGAGCTATTGGGGTTTCACCCGGTTATAGTTACTAGCTTTTTGGCGCCAAATTACCACTCACTCACCAGCAAAGCTTGAGAAATTCCTCTTTAGCAGATGTTTTGTTATGGCGTAACCCTTTTGGCAGTAAATAGAGGACGGAGGGTTCGGATAATACCGTTCCGAGTTTCCGGCGGAAGTATCAAATCCTTCAATCTTCACATTGCACATCAACGTAATGATAATCATTGAGGAAAGGGAAAAAATGCCTTGTTTGAAACGATATTTTGCATAATCTCCCTTTTCCTCAATGATTATCATGGCCTGTTATGTGCAGGTTGAAAGATTTAAAAGCAAATGAGTGTATAGTCGATTATGTCATGAAATAGCAATACGTAAC